>VZTZ01022840.1:55732-90981 GCA_013400955.1 Drymodes brunneopygia | reverse complement strand
AGGAGAGGCAGCACAAAGATACTGCTTTACAAAAATAACATTCTATTATCAGATCTGAAGTCTGGTCTTAAACACATCATTCAAATTTCTCTGTGTTTCTCTTTGGCTTGTAATAGAAAGATTTTGAGAAAGATTTTTTTTGTTTGCTTGTTTGGGGTTCTTTTCAATATCTTCTTATGAATCTTTTCAGATATTTTTCTTAATTTACTACAATGTCCAGTATATGGTTTGGGTTTTTTTTAAAATTAGAGAAATTCTCAGTCCTTTTATTCTTTCCAACAAGAAACCATATTAAAACTTATTAAATGGTATACATTGTATGACAAAAAAATGGGAAAATAATTTTCACTACTTGAAATCACAGTAATTAACTACCAAAGGAAACATGGAATAAGTCCATAACACCCAAACTGAAATAGTGAGGACATAGTTAAAAATATTTATGCAAATTTCTTGGGTTTTCCTTTTCCTTCTTTTAATGAAAAAGTGTTTATTTCACAGCTTTTAAAAGAAAGTAGAGTAAATATGATTTATTAAATTACTTAATTTAAATCCAGATATCTTACATTAATTGTAGCCTTAATACTTTTTTCTCTGCCTGAAGCCTGTGTAAAATTGTAAAGGTTGACAGCAGGATCAATATATAAGTTATTGCAATATTGACACTAAAAACTACAGAAGGTAAACTGAACAACATTCTAAGAAATTATTGTGATTTTCAGAATTAAAAAGGAATATAGCATATTCTTAGACATAATAATTCCACTTAGTCCAAGTTAGCATATTTTANATATTTTTCTAAATTCCTTTAAGTTACAACAACATTATAGCTATAATACAAAGTTACCTTAACAGAACCAAATGTCTTCCAGAGTTTCTTTCCCTAAAATTAATGTTTCTTGTTAAAATCCTTTAAGATTCTGAGATCTATGCAACTTAAAGGCTTTCTCTGCAGTAAATTTATTCTTTGGAAGACCTTTTATTGTGCAATGTACTAGTTACAAATTTGATCCATCTTGTTTTATGCTATCATTGGTAACAACATTTGCTTAATAAATTTAAAAAGGATCCTAAAAACAAAAACATAATTAGGCAGTAACACGGAAAACATATCCCCAAAATAGTCTTTTGACAACTCAGAAGTACAGAGTGTTTTACATTATTTCCCTGTTCATTAGTTTTATTCTCCGTAATAAAAATGTGGGTCATCATATTTGCCTGAGGGTAAATTAATTTCTTTTCTGTCTCTTGTGAAGAAGGCTTTGATTCAGTTTTTTCAATCTCCAGAAATCTGAATTAAGCAACTGTTTTCTTCAGCACCCTATGAACTGCATTTATGTTTGAGAGGTCCCTAAATGAGAGATTTGTGCTCCAGGTTGCTTGTTCCAAACAGAAGCAGATGTCTTTTTGAAACTTAAATCAATTGCATATAATCAAGAGACCTAGTAAAAAAAAATTCTTATTTGGACATCTAACTTTAAATAGTAAATGCTTAAAAAGGAAAGATTCTAGACTATATGCTTCCAATATTCAAAAAAGAATAATGTTAACTAACAATTTTTTAAAAATGTATTTATTTGAAGACATTGTGAGAAATATATATAATTACATTTAATTACAATTTAAGGAAGATATTAAGCTATTTGAAAGTGTGCAAAGAAGAACAATGAAGATGATTAAGGGCCTTGAGAGGATGCCACATGAGGAGCAGCTGAGGTCCCTTGGTCTGTTCAGCCTGGAGGAGACTGAGGACAGACCTCATTGCAGTTACAGCTTCCTCATGAGGGAAAGAGGAGGGGCAGGCACTGATCTCTGCTCTGTGGTGACAGTGACAGGACCCCAGGGAATGGTCTGAAGCTGTGTCAAGGGGAGGTTTAGGTTGGATGTTAGAGAAAGGTTCTTCACCCAGAGGTTTTTGGGTGCTGGAACAGCTCCCCAGGGCAGTGGTCACAGCACCAGCCTGACAGAGTTCAAGAAGCATTGGGACAATGTTGTCAGGGACATGGTGTGACTCTTGGGGATGGTGCTGGGCAGGGCCAGGAGCTGGACTCGATGGTCCTTGAGGGTCCCTTCCAACTCAGCTTATCCTGTGATTCTGTGATTGTCTTCAATCTGTTCATCATAATACCTTTCACAGTATTACAGACCATTGCTTTTGTCCATATGTAGGATAAATATTGGTATAAAAGTACAGAAAAGTTGACACTTCTATTTTTTTGAAATCAGAATCAATCAGAATCAATCTGTGCCCTTAGACTGTTTGCTCTCTGGCTTCTCACCTGCAAGCTTCATATTTATTCAAGCAATAAAATAGGATTTTAAAATTTACTTCTTGCAATAAATATAGATTTTTCTGTAAAAGATCTCAAAATAGTTACGACTAGGACCTGGAAATTTTTTCATATAATAATAACCTATACTTAACTACATAGAATAATAGAATCATAAAATCATAAAATTGTAGAAGAATTTGGGTTAGAAGGGACCTTTAAAGGTAGCCTCAGAGCCTCTTCCAACCTCATCTTGTGTTTTCCAGTGATGGGACACCTACCATTTCTCTGGGCAACTCTTCCTGTGTTTCATCATCCTTTTAAGAAAAAGATGCCTTTACATCTAGCTTGAATCTACCATCTTTTAGTTTGAAATCATTACAAACATTTCTACAGGCCCTGCTAAAAAAATTGTCTCCCTTAGAACACCCTTTAGGTACTGGAAGGCGGCTATATGTTCTCCTCAGAGAATATCAGGGTGAATAACCAAATATCTAGCACAAGTTTTCACAGAAGTGGTGCTCCAGGCCTTCCTATGGACCCACTCCAAGAGGCTCATGTTTCTTGCCAGCACAAACACACACAGGTTCTGCTGAACTTCCAGTACCACTTTGAGCTCTGTCCATGATACCTGACCCTGCAAACATGAAGCTAATGAGAAATGTGTCTAAGGATTTCCAAGATCCCAGCCTTATTCGTTACTCTTTGGAAATTAAAAATTCTTCCTCCTATATTAAGTAGTTTAAGCTATTTTAATCTTTAATGTCAGGTAGTTAAGTATCATTTTTCAGGAANTAAAGGCTTTCTCTGCAGTAAATTTATTCTTTGGAAGACCTTTTATTGTGCAATGTACTAGTTACAAATTTGATCCATCTTGTTTTATGCTATCATTGGTAACAACATTTGCTTAATAAATTTAAAAAGGATCCTAAAAACAAAAACATAATTAGGCAGTAACACGGAAAACATATCCCCAAAATAGTCTTTTGACAACTCAGAAGTACAGAGTGTTTTACATTATTTCCCTGTTCATTAGTTTTATTCTCCGTAATAAAAATGTGGGTCATCATATTTGCCTGAGGGTAAATTAATTTCTTTTCTGTCTCTTGTGAAGAAGGCTTTGATTCAGTTTTTTCAATCTCCAGAAATCTGAATTAAGCAACTGTTTTCTTCAGCACCCTATGAACTGCATTTATGTTTGAGAGGTCCCTAAATGAGAGATTTGTGCTCCAGGTTGCTTGTTCCAAACAGAAGCAGATGTCTTTTTGAAACTTAAATCAATTGCATATAATCAAGAGACCTAGTAAAAAAAAATTCTTATTTGGACATCTAACTTTAAATAGTAAATGCTTAAAAAGGAAAGATTCTAGACTATATGCTTCCAATATTCAAAAAAGAATAATGTTAACTAACAATTTTTTAAAAATGTATTTATTTGAAGACATTGTGAGAAATATATATAATTACATTTAATTACAATTTAAGGAAGATATTAAGCTATTTGAAAGTGTGCAAAGAAGAACAATGAAGATGATTAAGGGCCTTGAGAGGATGCCACATGAGGAGCAGCTGAGGTCCCTTGGTCTGTTCAGCCTGGAGGAGACTGAGGACAGACCTCATTGCAGTTACAGCTTCCTCATGAGGGAAAGAGGAGGGGCAGGCACTGATCTCTGCTCTGTGGTGACAGTGACAGGACCCCAGGGAATGGTCTGAAGCTGTGTCAAGGGGAGGTTTAGGTTGGATGTTAGAGAAAGGTTCTTCACCCAGAGGTTTTTGGGTGCTGGAACAGCTCCCCAGGGCAGTGGTCACAGCACCAGCCTGACAGAGTTCAAGAAGCATTGGGACAATGTTGTCAGGGACATGGTGTGACTCTTGGGGATGGTGCTGGGCAGGGCCAGGAGCTGGACTCGATGGTCCTTGAGGGTCCCTTCCAACTCAGCTTATCCTGTGATTCTGTGATTGTCTTCAATCTNTGTTTCTTGCCAGCACAAACACACACAGGTTCTGCTGAACTTCCAGTACCACTTTGAGCTCTGTCCATGATACCTGACCCTGCAAACATGAAGCTAATGAGAAATGTGTCTAAGGATTTCCAAGATCCCAGCCTTATTCGTTACTCTTTGGAAATTAAAAATTCTTCCTCCTATATTAAGTAGTTTAAGCTATTTTAATCTTTAATGTCAGGTAGTTAAGTATCATTTTTCAGGAAAAACTGAAAGAGAATAGGTTTGGATAAGATATTAGGAAGAAATTCTTTACTGGGAGGGTGGTGAGGCACAGGAACAGGTTGCCCAGAGAAGTTGTGGATGCCCCATGCCTGGAGGTGCTTAATGCCAGGCTGGATGGGTTTCTAAGAAACCTGGTCCAGTGGAAGATGAGTTAGAACGGGATGATCTTTAAGGTCCTTTCCAACCCAACCTATTCTATGATTTTATCATTCTATGATTGTTTTGAGGCTGTAATGAAGACAAGGTAGATTAGAAAATAAACCAATTTCTTTTGATTGCTTTTTTGATTGCTGTCAACTACTTAAGTTAGTTCTGTTCATAAATGTTCAAAATGAAATTATTTTTATTTCTTTAGGAATGAAGGACTAGCATATTTATGAAGATGTGAAAATATATGAAACCTTTAAAATATGCTTTGCACTTTTTGGCAGGATAAAAAATAAAAATCAAAATGTGACTCTTTTTTGATGAGAAAAACCTTTTTCCGCTGTACATAATCATGTGAAAAAGCTTTCAGAACAGTACTTTTCTATAATAATTGCATCCTGTAAGAGTGAGACCAGTACATTCTTTTACATGATAAATTAAATTCTCTTTTTTGAAGGCAAAGGTTCAATGCCTGTCTTAGGCAAGGTAATGGGAAACACAAAAGAGCTGTTAAGCCATCACTCCCCTGAAAGAAAAATGATTTCTTCTAGAAAACTCCTGATTGCCTTTCTAGATTTTTTTATTACTTGTTTTAAAGTGATCAAACTGGCAGGAAATTTTCATTTTAAAGCCTGTTCTACAGTCTTAGAGAGTGCTAAGAAAAGTATCTTACTGGCCAAGGTTATTGTTTTTTTCCTTTTGTATTGATTTCTGTTTTTTTCTCCCTCTGTTGCTGCTACTGTCCCCCTAAACTGTTCTTTAAGTTTGTGCTCACAGGATCACTTTACAATATCAGCTGAGCAAAGAATCTTGGATTTCTCTTCACACACAGGTAAATCTGTTCAGTGTTGGTCTGGCATGGCTATATGCCAAAATGGTAGGGAAGAGTCTGTATTGATTACACATCCCAGAGGCTTTTCTTTCAGCAGAAAAAGGACAAGAGTTCATCTTCATTAAACTTAGACAAGGTTTTAATGCAAGCAAAATATCAGCTTTCTCTTTCATTTGACCATGACAGGAGGAAAGCAATGGAATAAATATTTATAGTCCAGAGAAACCAGGCTTACAAGAAACACAGTGTTTGGTAATTCTTAGTACCACTCCAATGGATATGTATATTTTAAAAGAAAAATCAGTTGAGAGGAGGAGGGACTGCATGATTTTTATGCAAAGTAAATAGATATATATAAAATACAATTTAAATCGTTTTAAAGACATTTTCCAAGAAGCCCACATTATATTTTTAATTATATTGCTTTCAGAAAAAAATCAGATTAAGTAACAGTAGAAATAAACACAAAAAATATAGAAGGGTGTGTTCAACAACGTTTGTCATTATTACTTAAGAATTGTTGGTAAGCTTTATGATGCCTATATGAAACTCATTTTTGTGACAGTTTAAAGGTCATACTCAGCACTGTTTAAATGGAATCTTTTCCCAGGCTGCTTCAACAAACTTAGTTATCTGCCAGGCTCAAACAATTTGTTGAAATAGAACTTCATTTTTAAGGCACCTAAGTGGAAGACTCCAAATAATATATTTCTTGACATTTTTAGACTGCAATTGAAATCATGAAGCTGTGTGAGACTGAATGGCCTGATACTATCATTCAAAAAATTCCACTCTAAGGAAACTTCAGGAGAAAACAGGAGAACAGCTTTCTCTTTCACATAGAGAGACCAGAGTTGAAAAAAGTTTGGTAGCTCGGTGTGATTGATAATTACAGATTTTTTTAAAACAACTGGGGACTCAAAAATTGCTGTATTCAATATGTATTGTGGCTACAAATCCTAGTGAACTCAGTGAGCAACAGAAAAAATACATTAATTGCTTAGGGAGTTCAGAGAAAGGGCAACTTGAACTGCAAAACCCATGAGAAATGTCAGCTTGCAAATTCTTGAGGCCAGAAGACCTTAACAGGACATAAATAACTGTTTTATTTCTTCTTTCTAAAAACATGACTGTACAATGTGTCTGTGACAGACATCAGACTGCAGCCAATGTGGTAAACTCTAGGACTTGCAAACATTGATTTTTGCATCAGATTATAAATTAAAACATTCAACGTTTTTACAGAAATTTCAAGGAGATATGAATAATTTGCAATCCTAAGAGCAGTTATTTCCAGCAGCAGCAGCAGATTTAGTCCCAAACGGAACATGCTTTAACTTGTCTAGTTAGTGGAACATGAATTCACATTTTGTCACCAGTATCTGATGTAGTTTATTTGAGACCCTTGGCAGTGGATCATACCAGTATTTTAGACAGACACAATGACTCAAGCTTAAACATTTAGGGGTGCAAACATAAAAATATATGGCCTTTTTGTAAGAAATATTTTACTTTGTGCTTGGGACTTTAAATGGAATCTGGATACATTAATAACTTGCTACCAGCTTGGTATATTACATGTCAGCCGGTCATTTGAATCTGGGTACTCTAGAGGGTTAAAATGGAACAGAGTTACTTTTATTCTGCACATTGTAATATTATTCTTTTACTAAAGGCTCACAATGTTTCCTAGTAGGATAACTGATACGGAAGATATACAGTTTGGTATTCCCATATATTCATGACCAAGAAAGTTGCTACGAAGAATAAGTCTTTGTGTGGAGCTGGAGAGATTCAAAAAGCAGGTGAGTTCAAGGTAAAACACATAAACAGATGTGAATACATCACAGAGATAAGTATTGACAGGAGAAACTAATACGGTGGAGATTGGCTGCAAGGAAAGGAAAAAAGAGAAAAAGAATAATAGAAAATTGTGGCAATGGTAAAAAGAAGCATCTTATAGTAACATGTGATAACATATTGGTCATACACACTTCCTTTTTCAGAAGCAATGAATACTGAGATTAAAAAGTGACATATTAAAAATACTAGCAAGAAACACTACTAAAAGACGAGACAAGATGAGAAAGAAAAATTTTTAAAATGTTACCACATATATAATGACCTGATCATGACACACTTGAAATGTGTCTGTTTTCCATACCTTTAGTATAAAGAGTTCAGATGATGGAGGTGTTTTTGAATAGTCTATCCCATACTGAGCTGAATTGTGCCTCTTTCCTGAACTGAGATGCTGAATTACAGAAGAGCAGAAATAAAACAGGATAAAATGGAACAGAACAGAACAGAACAGAACAGAACAGACTAGACTAGACTACACTAGAGCAGTATAGGAGACACAACAATAGTTTAGTCCCACTGCCTGACCTACTCAGGGCTGATCAGAAGTTAAAGCATATTATGAAGGTCATTATCCAAATGCCTCCTTTTGAGGCAGTGACAGGCATGGAGCATTAAACACCTCTCTGTGCAGCCTGTGCCAGTGTTTGACCACCCTCTCTAAGATCTTTGAGAGAGTCAACAGCACCTCCCAGTTTAGTATCATCAACAAATTTATAAAATGTGCATTCAACTAAGACAGAAACCTGCTGGACAGAACTGGTCCTAGAATTGAGTCCTGAATAGCTACTGGGGACATGAGACAAATTATAAATCAGTATCATTGAACCATAGAGAGTATAAATTGAAAAGATATTAAACAAAAACCAATTTTTTTAAGGAAGTATAGTCTATTATGCTACCAGGAAAGTATAAAGAGGTGAAAAAAAGAGCAGGGAAACTCAAGAGAACAAACTTCAGCAGAAAGAGTCAGAAAACCTACTCTTTGTGAAGCTTGTTTCAGCTTCCACTCACTTCATTGACCCTCACCGTAGGAGGGTGTAGCTGCCGTGGAGGTTTCCTTGGAAACCTCCGGGGGAGAGGGCACAGAAGAAGAAAAAGATAACTGGTGGAGGCCCTCCAAGGGAGCCAAGCTCCCCCGGGAGAGTGAAATCACCATGGTCTAACCCAGGAAATTCCAGAGTAGCCATCTGGAGTGTCCATCATTTCCTCCCTCCCCCCAAGACCTTTGTACTATCCCCTGTTATCTCCTGAGCCCCTGTACCACCCCCTGTTATCTCCTAGGCCCCTACTCCTCTTGATCCCATAGGACCAAGTAGCCTTGGTCCTTCCCTAAACTCCCCCAACACCCCTGGTGATTGGTCCTGTGGAATAACTCTTATGTGGGTGTCTGACCCTCTCTCCCTCTCTTGGTCCCTGCCTTCCCCCTGTGAAGACCATCTGGCAATAAAGCTACGCAGATAAAAGGTAAACCAAGGGCCCTCTCGTCTTTCTACTTCAGCTGATAGCTAACCGGTCCTTAGCTCCTGCACCACAACGCAGGCAGCAGATTCTCTGGTTAAGTGTCCATGGGACGCTGCCAGAGTGCCTTTAGGACAGGGGCACTCCTGGAAATATAGCCAGCGGGAACCTGTCTGAATAACCGGGCTGGACCGAAGAAACCCCCTTAGCTATAGGAGGGAAAAACGTAAAGGAATTCATGGACAAAGGGGAATATGCCATATGCAGTACAAGAGGAGCTTAGGAAAGCATTTGATACAGGGCCTGAGGAAATCTGGCTTCAAAGAACAACTTGAAGTCATCTGGATGTGAACCAGTATTCTATGAACTGAAAATTGCCTGAAGGGCAAGGTAGAAGAGTAAAAGAAAAATATAAGTGTCTCTGCTGCCTGGTCTATGAAAGCAGTACATTATCTGAAGTCTCTTACACTATTAAACTAGGATTGACAACTACGGAAAGAGAAATAATACCAATGAAAGGAGATGTAGAGGTCAAAAATGTCTAACATTGAAGAAGACCACACAGAAATTTACTCCAAAGTGTATCTACTCTAAGAGCAGCAATTAACAGTGATCATTGCACATAAGTTAATGGAGATGTGTTTGCAGCCGTGCCAAAAACATTAATTTAACATCATGTCATAGATAAGTGGCGTTTTCTTATGTTGTTCTACATGTAAATGACCAAGGCAAAGAAACTGGTCACCATATTTCTCATCCAAATGAAATATGTATCAAGTACTTTCACTAAAGAAGGATGGACAAGATATTTAAAAAGTGCATTCAAAGCAATTTATCTCCTCTGTATTCAAGAGTAGAGTATTTGGGAAAATGGGTAATAAAAAACAAGTAACAGAGGAAATGGCAGAGAGCCACCACTTCGCAAGGTACATTCTGTTTGATTTAGCTACACAAAGCTTGACCCAAAAAAAAGTGTTGAAAGAAAATTATGAATGTATGTTCTGCCTCCCCAGGAACAATACATCAGAGTAAAGTATGCTCAGTCGGTCCTGTGAGATATTGTCCCTAGTCAATGGAATACTTGCAGAACGTTGCAATAAACTGTAAGGACTTGGTGTCAATCCTGGTATCTGCATAATGAAGCTACTTTATTGTACTTACATTTGGGCCTAATTGATTCACAGAATTGTCCCAGATGAAAGCTGTGATTTTACACTGATCCAACTAAACCAATGTAAAATTGACAACATTATATTTTAATGCTTTGTGTAGGATTTACTTCTTTAAAAAGTTTACATGAAAAAGTGAAACAAATGCAGACAATCTAAGCTGATTTAAACTATAACAAAACCCATTTGTTTCTTGCATTGCTTCTGCTACTCTGCTAGTTTTGTTCAATCTTTTTCAACTGGACAATTTCAGTGTGGATTTTACAGTTATTTTCAAGCCAACAAAACTGTGCCTGTATAGTAAGAATCATTTTAGTAGTTAAAACTCTTCTTTACTTAAGGTTAATGTTTGTCAAATGCGACTCAAAAAATATTTTTTAATGATGATTTTACTAGTCCCTTTTGATTACATCAGCTGAGAGCATTCTCATTCTCTTTATTTAACATACTGAACACATAGATTAAGACCAGCATTCTAAACAGTTTGATATGAAATTTAAACTAGCAACTCATTTGTGGTTTGAAAGAAAGTGATTTGTTTCCACGTATTAATCTAAATGCATTTCTCCACTTATAAATTTTTGTTCATTTGGGCAAAATTCTTTACTCTAACTCTGGTTAACTGTTCCCCAAACACACGCCACACTGAAATCAAAACTTCAATTTCTGATGTATCTAAGATGGTATCATAATCTTTTCCTAGAGAGTTAAATTAGTTGAGAACTTGCTCTCCTGAGAAGGAGGCTCAGACTGGCAACCTGCAGAAGACAGCATGGGAACTCAGACCAGTACAGCAAACCATACAAAGAACACTGACTACAGACTTTTGAGGCTATTAGCCAGTGTTATAATATTTTCTTGTATTTTTGCATGTTAATAATTCAATTTGGTTAAATTCTGAACTCAGAAAAGATTTTTCAGTGTTTTACTAAGATCATGCTACGTGATTCTTTGTATGTGGTTTGAGTCCTAGAGTTTTGTGCAGGCACTGTTTCGACCTTCATTTACTTGCCTTAAGCTCATATTCCACAGTGGCCAGAAATGCATTTGATGACACCAAACTTGAATTAATATTGCACTGTGTTCTGGCACTTCAATATTTTTGCTCTAAAACCTATGCATCTTCTTTTTAATATACTGTTGTGGATTAACTCTGCTGAAGATAGGCACCATAGAGTCACTCACTCTCCTCCTCCAGCAGAATGGAGGAAGAAGAAAGGAGAAAAAAAGCAAGAGAAATTTGGGGTAAAAATAAAATAAAAAATAAAACAAACAGCACTTTAGTAAGTGAATGGTAAGTGGAAGAAGAAGGATTACAAATTAACAAGTGATATAAAAGCAATCACTCACAATCTTACTTGGTCAGACTGATGTCCAATGAGTTTCCAATAAAAAGTAGCTAAGCACTCTTTTTTTTCCTGTCAATGCTGATCATGAAATTATGTATTACGAAATATCTCTGATTATTTTGGGTAATCTGCCCAGTTGTGTCCCCTCCCTGCACACCCTCTCCCCTCCCAATCTAATCAATGTAGGGGCAGAGTGAGATAACAAGAAGTCCTTGATACTGTGTAAACACTGCCTTGATCAAAAATCTAAAATACATCATCATACAAGATGCTATGAAGGAAACTAACTCCATTTTAACCAGGTCCAGTACAAATACCTAAATGAGCCCTACATTTAAAAATAGGCAACATTGCTTCATTTCCTCAAGGAAATAAAAGAACTGTAAATATAAAATAATATATATAAAAAAATACACTTCTTGTACAATAATTTGCCAATTCTTGTTACTTTATAGAGTATCTACATAACATTACCCTTCCTCTTTGTTGTAGTAAAGGCCTTTTTTGAAGGATATAATCAGGTCGTATTATATTACCCATTGATTATAACACAGTCGAGGCAAATATTTTTTATCTATAACCTGCATGTAGGAATGGACCATCCCTTCACTGTTCAAGGTCCTTCATGCAACACCTTCTGGTACTTCCCCTCTCTATAGTAATATATCTTTTGCATGTTTTTTTAAGCAGGTATTTCAAAGTAGTGTTCTTTGTATCGAGCGGGAAACGAATCTTCAGGACACACTCTTTTCAAACATTGCAAGTTAACCAACAATTAAAATTCAATCTTCTTTTATACACCAGATTTATAACTAAGTGATATTCTACAATCTTTCTTTTGAGTCTATAAGCAGGTTTTACTTTTACACCTAGTTTTAAAAAAAACATTGCAAACACTGCCTGTAATATTTGACTGGATGAGCTTGCTACTCCCAGATATAAAACTGCAGTGCACACTGATTGCACTAATGACTAAGCAGCTTTGTAATAACCTTTGCTTTCAACAGCCCGCCTTCACCAGGTTTTATTTTAATTACTTCATTAAAATATTTCAAAGTCCATCTGAGAATCTCATCTGTTCACCCTTAAAACTTCTTTCAGAGAAAACTGATCCGTTTCCCTTCTGATTTCCTGTCATGAGAGTGAATTATGTAAATGCAATGAAAAAATAATTGATTGCCGAGCTGCCAACTAGTGGGAATTTGTGGAGAACACAGGCTGGGATATCTGAGGGACATGAAATAATAGTGACTGCAGGGATAAACAGAGACAGGGAATAAAGACAGGGCTCAATTTCCATTAGCAGGTTAATCTCAGCAGGTTCTTTGCATTTATACAACTTCTATGTTTGGGAAGGAGAGACAAAATCTAGGGAACTTTAATCAGGAGTATAAAAAAATCATTTTCTGCTTGGTTAAAAAAAATGCAATATTTAATTATCCAAATTTATTTACACTTTGGAAAACGATCTTCCAGTCATTAACTGCAGTAAATACTGAAATTATTTATAGTATACTCAAATGCAGCTGATTTAGCTGATTTAATAAAATAAGAAACAAATAAAAAGTAATCCTAATGCACTGGGAAAGGTTTGTTTCTGAAAGGAAGGACTGTGTTTTTACAAAGCATTCAGAATCAACTATTACTATTTATATAAGATAATAGTAAATTATACGAATTTGTGATGGTTTTGAGACAGTAGCTGGTACCCAGGCAACTCAAAATAAGTATTCTGAAATTCTGAACACTCACTTGAAATTTGATTTTAATTAAAAAAAAAAGAAAAAGAGGGCAGTTTGGATGCTAGAACTTTAAATAGATTAGCAAAGAATTTTAGTCAGAAGAAAAATTTCATTCTTGTTTGCACATCAAATGATGTAATATAAATTTGGTATGCCAGATGCATGTTGAAATATGTGAGATTATTTGAGGGATTGCAAGAAACATATCTGGTTAGGAAAAATAATTATTTTTCTAGTTTTCTTTTCTGTCCTATTAATAGAAGTGAGGCTTAAAGTAGCAAATCACCATGCCTTATTGTTTAATGCATTTAGACTTATGTGCACATAAATTTTATATAGACAAACTGTTTACATAATTTTTGTTTCCTCAGCTTATCTACATTTTTTTTGTTTCATTCCCATTTACTCCACAATAACTGAAAATGTCAGTGTTACTCACTAAAGGATTTTTTTATTTTAATTGGAGAGTAACTTTTGCAAATATTTTAGATTTACCATGTTCTCTGAGAATGGTTTGTCATGTATTTTATTTAGTCTGGTTATTAGAGAAGTTCCAGACAGAAGTTCCCCACTGTGAAATTTCTGCCTAAAGGAATTTGCTATAGCAATAGCTTTAACTGATCCACATACTAGCACTAGTTTGTTGGGATTTTTTAATAAATGTAAAACTGAGACCTACTGTTCATTATTGATAGCCGTGGCCTCTGGATCTGCTTTAAGGGATTATTCATAAATGGGTTTGCTATCTAGTCACTTAACTCATGTGTATAGTTTCAAATGAACACTGTCATTTGTAGTTACATCACTGTAGTTCTGTCCCTTGTTAAGGTCTCTTAACTGAGCCCTTACTCAGTTTTCTGTTCTGAGACAAATGAAACAAGCATTTTTCCCCCAAAATTAAACTAATTCAGATTGTCCCATTGTAAGTTGATAAGTTTCTTTATACTAAATGCAGATCTAGTTAAGGAAAAGGAAAAAAAACCCACAAAACCCAAAAGAAAACCAGCCCGGCCAAGCAACCAAATCTTTCATTGTAAGATTGCAAACCTGGTTTTGTGTTTCGTCAATTTATTCTTTAATAAGTAAATATCTGTAGGCATAATAACTATTACCAAGGCAACTGAGATATGTATTTATTTTATTTCTTGTTTGTTTTTACACCAGTCCCACAGGATTTGTATGACATGTGACCACAGAGAAGTTTTTTAGAACTTAATAATTAAATGCATTTTTGGGAAACATGACTCTGTTTCACTCTTCTTATGCTTGAGGTCACATCAGAACTTTTACTGACAGGGAGACAACTCAGCTGGCTGACCTGTTGCATGTATGGGGACAGGAATGTTGTTTCCCCCTGAACATTTCAGCAGTTACTAGATGTGATGAGTGTGATGCCCTGCATGTGCCCATCCCTGTACGAGCGATAAGCATAAAGATCCCTCACTTTGTGAGTTGTAGTGACAGCAGGAATGGGAATGACTCCAAGGAACTTTATGAACCTGATCTGGATAGAGATGAAATACCAGAACTTCAGATTCTTCAAAGGCTACATGAAGAAATTTTGGGTCTCGGTCATCGAAATGATATGTTTTAGAATTTACACCACTTAGTGCAACATGTAAGTCATATAAGTGACACTCAATGTTCTTTTCATGTGGCTTAGAATGGAAAAGGCATCTATGCTATTCAGTTTATGTTACACTGCTAAATTTCAATGTTAAGTGGGAGATATATAACTGAATTAAAGCAAATAGACACATGTTTTTAATTTACATCTTTGGGAGTATTTTAACTGCAATTCTAACGTTATTAGTAAATTTGCTCTAGAATACACATTTCTCAGTATTTTTCTCTCCAATGCCTCAGATATTTGCTAGTAAATATCCTTCCCTATCTAAATTTAGGAGCGCTAATTACGATATTTACATCTTTGATGAGAAAAGTCTTTTTAACTGAGTGTTAATTTTGATTAATTTATTCATTGATGCTGCTATCATTTATATTCAATGCACCTGTTAAAATGGCAGTAAGCATTCAAATATAGCTTTTTATTCATTTGCTTTGTTTAAGTGAATAAAAATATTTTTCCAATCAATAATCATGATTTTTATAACACTCTTAATGAAAATAGTATGAGTTTTTTTCAGTACTGAGATAGTCACAAAACCACCAAGAGATATAAATTTACAAGTGCAGAAAAACAAATTAAGTATACATCAGTTATAGGTAGGCAGCCACAACTTCTTGTTTACGATCAGTATGGAAATAGGAAAACCTTTCAAAAAAACCCAAACATTGATTTTAAATGGATTTCATATAGATGAAATATGGATTTTCCTTGTTTTTTCATGCAGTAACATTTCACATGTATAATCTTACTGCCTGAGTAAAAATACCCAATAGCTCAGATACTTACCTGTTCCACTAAGTACAACAAGCCTGGCACTGGTTGTGCGAAGCAGTTTATTTTAAAAATTACCTCTTTTTACTCTTTAGGGCCACAGCACAGTTACATACAGTGAATCCACATGGAGCTGTAAGGGGAGTGAGATCTACTAAATACATGCACACTTTTTCCTAAGCACCTTCACAAAATCTAACCAGGGGTTCACATGAGTTTTCGAGTTGACCAAGGCTTCATTCAATCATAATTCTGCTGGCCAGTTAGGCAGGGTTTTTCAAACCCAAAGTGTTAAATTATTCCAAAAATTCCTGATATGCAAAGGTGCAGACTTTTTCCAAGTGCTTTAAGTAGTTCTGATTTTGGGGACAGGGGAAAGTCCTTAAAGGGGTCTTGCTTATCCCTACTGTTCATCAGTAGGAGAGAAGAGAAAAACAGATGAGCAAATGACTGACTACACTTCTCCCTGTGTATAGCATTCCAACTAGAAGCCAACGTGGTGTTTGGAGTGGATACCTAGGGAGAGTTGCTGTTGTTTAAAACCAGTAGATGGGAATATTTCCTTTTCTCTGCATGCCTCAGAGGGAGGAAAAGGCCATCCTCAGAGTTCCTTCTCCCAAAGCTGGTGGTGAAGAGTCTCAATATGGAGAACCGAGCCTGTGGCACTGTCTTGTCCTCAAACAACAACAATGAAAAACAAATAAAATTTGGTTGGTTGGTTGATTTGTGGTTTTTGGTTTTTTTCATTTGAATGAAATCCCTGCTCATTGTTTGCTATAATTTTTACCTTTATACCATTAATTGTTTTCAAATTTTAAGATGATTTCTTAGAACTCACAAAAGCAACAGCAATATCCAAATGGATTCTATGAAGTTTTCCAGATTATGAACATGTTTATTGTACAAATAGAAGAGAATTATAACAATAACAAAAATTAAAAGCCTCTCAAACCAGCAACTTCACTTTGGTAAGGTATCTGAACTACTGAGCAAATAAAGACTCCTTTTATCATCATTATCTGAATGGTTCATTGAAAATTGCTGAAAATCCTGGATGCTTCACTGTTAAAAATGGTCAACACTCATAACAAATCTACTTTATGCAGGACACTTACTGGAGTTTATAAACTGATCCTGTAAAAGCTAATGATCTCTTACTTCTCTCATCCTTCTTGATATCTTTCTCAAAATTCACTTAGTAAAAGTGTTTGAGAGCCTGAAGCAAAGATACAGCTCTCCTGAGCTTGGTTAGACATGCGTTGCTGTACATAATAATTAAATTAACAGTCAATATTTAAACTTAATTTTACACTTTTTCCTGGAGAGATCTTGAAGATATTTGACATTCAAATGCAACCAGCAAAGAAGTCCTGGGCAGAATTTGTGGTCCTTCCATACTGTGTTGTTGATCACCACTAGTCATACCAGGGTAGCACACAGAGATTCCAGTCATTGAAATCTGAAACTTGGCAATCTCTGAATTCAGAATCAAACCAAGAAAGCAGAATTTTATATGATTTTATCAGATCTACTCTTTAAGCACCTGCCAATAGTCACAACTTTCAAGTAAACATGGATAGATAAATTAAACTGAATTCATAATTTCTTTAATGAAAACAATTTTAATAATTTGTTGCCTCTTTAAGTAATACAGAATATAAAATGATAATGATAAAAGATAAAATGCATACTGACCTGAAGTTAGCAGAAGCAATGGCAGGGAAGAAACTAACAGTTTGAATGTGTCAAACACACCAGTATTATCTCAATCATCCCAATGCACAGAATTAAGTTTTGGCCATGAACTTCTCTGACCAAGCTGGTAGAAATTACAATTTTTCTTTTTTGAAACCCAAATGCTTACACTTTTTTAACTATGGGAAACTTTGAGAATTATCCTTTAGTACAATTTGAAATCACCTACATGCATACAACCCCAAAAGAGAAATTGATTTGAAAAGTTTTCTATTTTTAACCTTTCATTTCACATTCCCTCTCAGATTC
Organism: Drymodes brunneopygia; assembly: GCA_013400955.1. Classification (NCBI taxonomy): domain Eukaryota; kingdom Metazoa; phylum Chordata; class Aves; order Passeriformes; family Petroicidae; genus Drymodes; species Drymodes brunneopygia. The sequence goes on along the minus strand of VZTZ01022840.1, from coordinate 73,518 downwards.
TACAGTAACAGACCTCTTCACAAGCACCTTCAAATTAATTGTCACATTTCCTGCTCATTGAAATTTGGCCCCAAATGTACAACAGCAATGATTTTACCAGAATAAAAGTTTTCTGAATTTATATTTGTAGTCATATCTTGAGTCTTTGCAGAAGGTCATCATGAAAATTAACATAGTGAATATTTAACAAACTACAGCAGCTCTTTGACGCATTTTAAGACAATCATCATTAACACAAGTCAAGATCAATTCATGTCAACTATTCACAATGAATCCCTGGCCAGCAGAATTTCCTGCAAATATTTGTCTGCACACAGGACACAAAAAATGAAACTATTTGTTTGCAAAAATACAGCAGTACATGGATGAAGGAACTTAAACATCCAAAAAAAACCTAGATAGGTTTCTGGTATGTATACATTGTTTTATCATCAGACAAAAAAGTACTAATGTATGAAATCTACTGAAATGATCAAAGTGTTAAAAAAATACTCCATCTTTCTTGTAGTGATTATGAAATTTTATAAGAATCAAGCATCTGAAATATTGAAAATATGAAAGGTAAATCCCACTTTCCTTAGCACATGTCATTTCTAGCATTGTCACTTACATGATTATTGTCAATTTCCTCCTGTGTAAAGCCAGAAAGTGAAAAAGATCATTTGAGAGGAGCTTCAAAGAGGTATATAAATTTTATCTCCAGAACAAGATTTTTAGAATTACTGATAGTATGCTCTCTATTTCATAAAGAATAAAACACCCAAGAATAAGAATATATTTTACTGAAGTTTTCCAGTTCAAATGCTGAAAATCCTTGTAAGCCACAGTAACAAAGTTTCTGGTGTGAAGGATGCCAGAAAAAGATGAAAAATACTGAAAGACACAATAGAAAATTACTGTAGCAGTAACAAATACAGAAGCTATTCCTGTATTATTTACTAGCACACATCTGTGTAAAAGCCCTTGAATTTCAAGGACAGAGATTGAAGAACAGCAGGGAGGTAATTCCCCATCCTGCTCTGCTGGAGAAGGCTTCTTGGTATTTAGTTTTTCATTTAAAGGAAGCAAATTAGAAACTCGTCCTATTTCCAGACAGCATTAAAACAGTTGGTCATGAGGATATCACCAGTTGTAGAAATGCTTATAGGCAGCAATCTTTCCTCCTGTAGTAAAGGAGTAACAAATTAACTTTTGAAGTGATTTTGAAGGACCCTGAAGAAGCAAAAAACCAGAAAAAAATCTTGTAAAACTGGGTTAAAATAGTTTCACTTAGTGCTCTTAAATCATGTGAACTTGAAACACCAAGCCTCAGCACATACACATAAATACTCATTCATTGAGCAGTAGGGCTTTCATAAAGCCATAGAAAAGCATGTGTGCCTGCATACAGACACACAGACACACACAGGAACCTTTTTTACTCTGCTAAGATTTTACTCTGCTAAGCTATGATACACTAAGTAGTAGTGTATTTTCAAAGCAATTTTTTCACATAGGTAGTTAAAGAAACAAACCCCTTTCAAATGTGAAATGGAAACATAGTCTCCATTTTACTTTAACAGTAAAAATAATCATAATGTCTCTTCCAATATTTTTCTAAGGCATGGCAAGTGATAATTCTATTGATTTTGTTTCACAGATGTGAGAATCTAGAATTTCTTTTTTTTAATTTAATTTAACCTTTTTTTCTTTTAAAAAATCATTAACTGATAGTTTGTCATAGATTTTAAACATGCATCTGTGTTCTGATGTCCATTAAAGCTGATGATGGCAAAATGTTGCTGCTAGAACTGACAGAGGTATTAGAATACTAAAAACCTTTAAATCTTGTGTTTTTCAGAGCCTTTTGTTCATCTGAAAAGACAGATGAAAGAAAGAGAGAAAAACTGGGTAACCTTTTAAGGCTAGGACAAGTCAATTATTGTCTCTCACTGTGTAGAATCACCTTAGAACAAAGTTCAAACAAAAATATGTTGTAAAATGTAGGGTCAGGAAGAGCCTTTCAGAACAATTTTCAATGCAAGGCTTCTTTCCTCTGCCCACAGACAAAAAACAGACATTCAGGAATAAATTAAGAGATCAAGAAGCCAAAATGAATGATCAATAACACCACATATTCATTGCAAGACAACATGTGGTAGCATGCAAAAGCCCAGATGAACATTTGCACTAAGAAAAAGTCGAAAGTAATTTGAAATTAAACATTTTATTTTGAAATATTTTTTAATTAAAATTTTCCTGCTATTAAAATTACTCTGCAGAAAAAGAGCCCCTTAATTCTGACACACTGTCCTTTCTTCAGAAAAGATTTTAATCCAATTCTTATTACACAGATATTTGGTAAAAGTAATTTAATACATTCTAAATTATTGAGTCAAAGCTAGACACCACAAAGCTCAGGTAACACTTGAAAACTACACTCAAACTAGTACAGCACATATTTATTTTACTGTAGGGATGTTTGTAGCTACCCAATATATTGCCAGGAACAATGGATTAAGTGCAGTACTAACATTGCCGTGCTTTCTTGAGAAGCTGAGAATGATAGATGAAATCAATATTAATTGACAATGCTTCATGTTTTAAAAGAGTCAACAACTCTTCATGAGATTACAAGAAAGAATCGAGTGATGTGAAATTCTACTTTTAAAAGCAAAATATTCTTGCATTGTATCCGTACCCTTCCATTCTTGAATATCAGAACTGCTGTAGTAAGACAAAAAAGCTTATGGTTTATTTTCCCAAAAACTTCAAGAGGGGATTAGAAACAGAATATTGATCAGAAATTCAATCAGAAGGGTCTTATTTCTTTCAAAAATACATATGCTGCTGAAGGTAAGATCACTTCTTCCCCAGTTAGTGTGGAACAGTGTCAAGGAGAAAAGCATAAGAAATTAAACAATACACAATGTTTTTGTTGTCTTAGAGCAGAATGTACTACTCAAACACAGTATTTTCAAAACCACCTTTTACTTGACTGTATTATTACCGTGTTACCACATTCATTGGGTAACAGTGTCCAATTTTATCTCTTTATACCATGAATTCCACCAAATCTTGTAACTGCATCATGTCACTAACATGGCACTAAGTTTTATGAATGCACACATGTACATCAGACAAAAAACCTGAGTCTTTGCCCAGGGTCTTGGTGTTTTTGAACTTTTAACGTTCCTGCAAATAAATAAGCATGCTTTTTTCATACCTTAAAAGAGCACTCGCTGAGTGTTTAAAGAAACTAATTCTGTATTAAATTGTCTTGAAAGGTACAGTCCTTCTTTTTTTCTGTTAAGGATTTTATGAGTGGGTTTGGTTTATTTCATGCTACCACTTCTACTGTTTTAAACAGTAGAGTTTTTATTGCTTTTGTTAGGCTGTTTTAGCTGGATAATTATGAGGAATATTTAAACTTCATTTTCAGAGTTCCAGTACTAGTGTACATTTAGACTTTATGGAAAAAAAGAAAAAGTTATTAAAATGATTGGTTAGTGGTACTTCTTTTGTCCAGCTGATTGATTATCATTTGCTTTTTTTTTTTTGATTTTTTTTAACTGTAGCTAAAACCTATTCATTTTACTTGGCTTGGGAAGGCTGAGCATACCTGGTGAATTTTGAACTCTTTGTGTTGGTCCTGTGATACTCCTAATTTTAAGTTTTTCTATTTCAAGTCTGGTTAAAATCTCCCCAAAGAAAATGGAGATATGGGGCAAGAACGGAATACCTTGATGACCCAAATTTTGGTAATCCTCTACAAATCCTGATCCTTCACGGAACTCTGCAGTTGCTCTCAAACAACATTGTGGAGGCAGGGCATGTAGAAATTATCAAGCATAGCCTATATTTACAGAAGCATGTAACCACTTTAGCCTCCAATGTGTATCAGCACTGACTGCATTTTATAAGAACCTATGAAATAATCTAAAAACTTCCCATTAATTTTCTCAGTAGCTTTTCGTGCATTTTCATTTTTAGCTCTGCTTTCCATTGGCCTCAGTCTCAGTTTCCAGCTTATTGTCATAGGTTGCTAGACTGGAACAAAGCTCTGTGTGATGCATAACAAAAGAGGAAATCATATAAGGAAATACGGCTAAATCAAATGTGATGGGTCTTAATCCTCCAAGAAGTTCACGTTCTGGAACATCAGCCGTGCTACTCAGTGGGACAGAATGAAAGAACTGATATTATACTTTTTCCTCTGTCAGGTAGGAGAACAAAGGGTCACTGGCAAAAGGGCAAGTGAAGGCATCCTTTCAAAAGAACAGCTTGGTGTCAACACTAGATGTGACCTATCATTCAGAAAAGCAGAAACACCAATAAAAATCATTCCCATTTCCAAAATAAACCTTTCCAATTACTCCTGGAAGATGCCATCTTCTCCCATTTGAGCAAAGTTAAAAAGGTGATGCTTGTTATTTTGTTTTGTTCTAGCCAAAACTCTGCATTTGATGGCAGACACAGGTAAAATAAAAAACAATGTAAGAGAAGTAAGAATGATAAAATAAATTAAGAATAACCTGGTTTTGGGAAGCTCATTTTCTATACCACAGAGAGCCTTCCCACTCAGTTACAAAATGAACCACATTGCAATATTATGCATCAGATCAAGCCAGCACAATACATCTTAAAATTATACAGACTATAAAACTATTAACAAACAAAAAGAGGTTGAAAAGACAATGTAGAAATGTCAGTTTATATAACTATTGAGTATCAGGTCAGAAGACAGCTACGTAGACCAAAAAGCAGAAAAACAGCCAGACTAGAGATATTTTAGGTGTGTGATAACAGTGCCAGATACTCAGCAGGTAGAGCAGGGAAGGTTTGCTCACTTCTTGGAGCATCAGGAATGTGGACTAACAAAATTATCTTATCACCTTTAGTGCACACTAAGTTATTTTATGCATGTACATAATACTGAAGAAGCAGGAAGCTTCCTGAAGGGAGGAAAGATCAACTGATCACTAAGTATGTCTCAGACTGACTTCAGAAAGGCTCTGACAGACTGATTAAAAACACTGCTATCCAAACACAGTTACCCAAACGGACAGTAGCCTGAAAATGAACCTTTGAAGATAGGATAAAAAGGCTGTGGAAATGTAAGTAGAAGGGATTATCCAGGAGGTGGAAAAAAAAATCTGTTTGTCATGCTGATTAAACTTGCAGCAATACATATGATTCCAAACCCATAAAAATGCAATAAAGCAAGAACACATGAATGAATAATATAATATGCACAATTGACATCAAAGTTCATTGTTACTCCACTATCAATGAAATGCACTGTGAAGCTACCTCTTCATGCTGCACAGCAGGTATTGTTTTGGAACCACTATCAAGGGCAGCAGATTCAAGGATCATTGCTTTAATGCATCACAAATTGTGTTACAACTTGCAAGTGAAAATAGCTCCCCTTTGCCTCCACTGTATTCCACAATAGATTGAGGAAGGCAGAACCAGAGAAATGTCTGAAAAATATTAAGCATGTTCCAACAGTACATTTCCAAGGTCCTATAGACTATTTACATGTCTCACTGCCATTTTCAACATAGTTATCATGTTATTCCAGTGAACCTTAATTTCTGTTCATGATCTAATCACCATTTACGATCAAGACAGGATGAGGAAAGATGTAAAAGTGCCATTTTGTCCACTGCTATGGATGATAACATCAAGATAATTCTTCATATGGTAGTTGCTTTTATGTTTAATAGTGAAGCTCTCAATTATAGGCAGAGAGAACTTCTTAGGGACCTTTCAATACAAAAATTCATAATATTTTGTGTGAAACACACTACAAGAAAAGCAATTGAAAATACTATAAATATTTAACCTCTTGCCTTTTCCTGTAGTTTCATATAGTTTCCCCATACATATGATATAGTCTCAAATATATGGTGTTCAAATACATACGCCACTTTTTAAATAAACCCTGCAAAATGTGCTTCATTTCATTAAGTGTTCATCAGACAGCACCATACATGCAATGAAAATTAGTTTTACTGTACATTCACCCATATTCTACAGACATTGCTTCATTTTAAGATGCAGAAGGATAGAAAAAAAACCCTTAGAAAGTTTTAAAAAACCACATACATTGCAATTTTTTGTCAAAAGTTTAATAAATTTTTTATGTATTTTTTTAATCACAGAAATATATTAATACATAAGTTAGAACAAAAAAATCCCAAACCTAAACCAGAAACAAGATCCCACTGAAAAACAGAAAATAACTTTAAATAAAACTTCTTTTTTTAGAGACTCACTCTAATAATAAGTATTTTATTCTCCACTGTAAATTCTGGCTGGAGCTATTTATACTTATTAACCTCAAAAACAATTTAAAAATCAAGTCCTGTTGAAAAAAAGGTTCAAGATACAGCTAGCCTGGGAAAGGGATATGGTGAAGAGTTATTTAGTGAATCAAGGTCAGCACAGCTGTATCTAAGTGGTGCTGCCTCCACTCAGGAATGTTACTGGTACAAAAACACCCTGTATCTGCACTGATTTCTGCTTCTGGGTCAGTATGCCTTGGCTTTGTTGTACTTCAAGTGCTCTTTCGGGTAACATTGTCCAGGCAATTCCCAGACAGGAACTTGAGAGAAAAAAACTTTAAAGCAGCCTTACAAAAACTTTAGTGGGTTTCAGACTTTTACCTACTTTTTATGCACAATGGAAGATAGCATTCTCAGAAAAAAGAATGCTAGAGGCAGCAGCTGTGTATTCGTACCCTAAAGCTCAAAAACAGTGCTTGATAAACCACCTTATAGCAAGACTAAAGTACAGATACTCATACAAGGGCTCAGATTAACCTGTTAAAGACTGGAAAAATACTTTATTATGTGGACTAGAAGTATTGTACAGGGAATAAATATTAATATTGGAAATACACAGCACTTTCATCTGAAACCATTGAAAAATTAGCTCACCAAACATAATAAATAAACCTTTCCTGCAAAGTTCCTGAGACAGCTGTTCAAAGGAACGGCTATTATTTCCTTCCCAAAAGAAAGAAGACTTATTATAACACATAGAAAATATTCTAGTGAAAACACTCACAAAAGTCAGACTTGTTTACAGTTCTTGATAGAATTTCATCTCATCTGAACAGAATCCTTGCATCATCAAGAGCTCTCAATATTATATTTGAAGCAGTCTGAAGAGAAAAAGGTGAAATATCACTATGGTTGTAAGAAAACCAGAGAGATTTGGTGTAGAATACCAAAGAACTAAAGTATAAAATGGAGATAAAATAATATTTTAATCGTGTGCATGATATATTGCTATACTAAAAATAAGTTCTAGAACAGATATATTGTATTATTTTATAATATTAATGAAAGGGTATCTGATGAGCACTTGATTTTATTAATTTTGATTCTTCTAAGGAATTCTGTTAATTTTATGCCTATTTTTTTCTCTGTGTATATCTATGTCACTCTTTTTCTCATTCTCAGTTTAAACAAGTTTGGTCAAGTTTAACCATACACTAGATCAGTGTAGATTGTCCACACACAGAAATATTTTAACTTGGTTCTTTCACATCTGAGCAAGCCAATAGTAACCAAATGATGGGAAGTGCTCATATCCAGTCCTGATGATCATTCAAACTGATCTGTGTAATGATGGCCAGCTGGTCCTTTTTCCTTTTACAGTAAACCTCTGTTGTAACAGAATATCTTTAATTTATTGTAGAATAATTAAATTCTCTGAAATGGCAGTGGAAATCAGCCGTCAAATATTAATTAAGACACCACCAAGAAAAAATATTTACCTGTTGGGTTTTTAAATATAAATATGTGTCTATAGGAAGTTTTAGTTGTTTGTTTTCTCTATATAAATACAGTTATTATGGTAGCCTTAGCTACACACAGAGACAAAAGCACACACACATATACACCCCACACTGGGATGGGGACTGAAATAGGGAAAAACACAATGGGAACATTCATGTGTCAAGGTAAAGCCAGGAAGATTACTTACCAATTACTGTAAGAGGCAAAAACAACTCAACTTGGGGAAACATATTTTATTGTCTGTTAAAACAGAAGTGAGTAGCAGGGAGTTAAAAAAAGCGCGTTATAACACCGCTCCTCTCTGGCAGGCTCACCATCATTCTGTCACTCCAAGCACTACTACCTCCCCACCTTTATGGCACTATATCACTTACACTTTTCTTCTGCTGCAGTGAGGGCTCTCCATGGTCTGCAGTTCTTTTAGGAATATCTCACTGCAGCAGTATGGGTGTTCCATAGGCTGCAGTCCAGAGATTTTCTCCACCATGAAACACTTGTTGCTCCTGCTCTGGGCGTAGTGCTCCCTCTACTCTTTATCACACTTTTTGTTCCCTCCTCTTCCCACCACAGAGGGTTTTCTGTCCTTTTTAAAACATGCTTTCATAGAGGCCTCACTAGCTTTGCTGATGGTCTCAGCTTGGCTTCAGGGAACCAGTTGTTTCCCAAATATGTCTGTTTCTGGCCTCTTCCCACCAAGGCTACATCTGCAGCTGTTCCTGCTCCGGCTACTAACACTTTGCCATGGATAGCCAGAACAGACTCAATCAATTGTTTAGTGTAATGTTTCAAATTATTGTCTCCTTGGAAATATAAATCTCATAGAAAACATCTGCAATTTTTGCATCTAACATAAGCCCTTCAGCAAGTCAGAGTCAGGAAACCAGAGTTTTGGAAGCTTGGACAAGATAAAGACACAATAATATTTCAATTGAGGCTGAGGAGAAAAATTAATTTTACATTTGTATTTCTGCAGATGAAATAAAACCGCTTTCCTGCTATGATACGTATTAAGATGCTCAAGATTCTGTCACTGATGTTCTTAAGCCCTAAGTTTACAAAATTTTTAATAATTAACTTTAGAAAAACTACGAAGTTGTAAAAAGTAGGTTGAACTTCAATGGTTGATTCACTTGTTGAAACTGGTGCTACACGTAAGTGAGCTACCTGGTACAGAACCCTGCAATGAATAACTATGGGTATTTACAGAGTAACAACAAACCCCACAAACAAATACAAAAGTGGTGAAAGTCTTCTGTTGACTGATACACCACTCAACTCAAAAGTAGAAGCACTTATATAAAAAGGTCTCCATAATTTCTCCTCTAGTTTTTCCAAGATTTTGGTCTGGAGTTATAGCCATGTATATTCCAAGATTTTGGTCTGGTTTAGCCTGGAGTTATAGCCCTGTTAGAAGCTAGAACATGATGCCAAATCCTGTAGGATTGCACAGTACTAAACATTGATCAACATTGCCATATTAAGGATCAACAGCCCTACTATTTTAGGATTTTGGTTGCGGCACAATATTTAATTTTATTTATTTGATAAATGCATTGCCTTATGCTTTGTGGTTACAGTGTGGCACAGAGTGAATGTTGGATGGGAAAACAGGTGAGTAAAGAGGAGATACTGGAGTGGGAAATCTCCTTTTGTACTGAATTGCAGAAATAATATTGAAAACATATAACTAGTGTTTTGGTTCACAGCTGGGACCAATAAAAGCCTGTGAAGAATTCCTCTAAATTATACTATCCTGTGGGGTGCCAAGGAAATGTTGTTTCTCATTTAAAATAAATAGTACCCCCTACTAACTTATTCCTAATCAGGCAAACAACAAAGAAATTAAGTAGGCCATTTCCATACATATGACTGTTTCTTTTATGAAATGTAGTTCACCAGAATTTCAGAGCTAATTGATTTAGAGGAGTTCATGTTTGTATATTTTTTCAACCTTGTGACAAATTCCAATGCTTCTGTTTTAAGCAATTCCATTTCTTATTGCAGCATTTAAAAATGACAATATTGAGTGCTCAATGTGTGTTCTATTAGCATTACAAAGCAATGGGTTTTGCCTATAAAAGAAGACAGAGTGTTTTGTCAGATCCACAGTTAATAGCACATATGCCAAGGAAATTGTTCATGCCATAGAATCTATGTCACAATTTTCTGAAGAACCAGTTGTTCTCATCTTCTACTTTAAAATTTGTATGAGTATCTCTAAGTTCGGAATATTTGCTTTAAATCTAGTATACTGCACCAAAAATTAAAAGAGGATCTTAAAGTTGCTTCAGGGCTTTAGTCAAGAAAACTTTACTGGATTGTTGTTGGTTTTTAATCTCATACAAATTAAATCATTTAAATTTTATGTGTTCTAAAACTGTACATAAGGCAATTTTGTAATTTTCAACCTAATATCTAGAAGCTAACCACCTTTCTCAAGAACCTTTTATTTTCCCTATCTGCTAAGGACGTCTGACAATGCACTCATTTTATTCCATTTGTGTATCCAACCACCGAAATACTGAGAAAACTCAGAATAAAAAAAGAAATCCCCCCTTCCTCTTTTTATTTTATAATCCTGTTTAGGTTAAAAGGTGTCTGAATGAGCATAGGATACTTTTCTTCCCTTCCCTTTACATAGTAATTTCCTCAAGAAAACCAAGGAGAAATGATCTGGGATTTTCATAGGCTAATTATTTATTATCAGGGTATTTATGACATGTATTAGATGGGATCAAGACTGCCTTGCTCAGCTCATTCAAGAATGGTAATGATTACAATTAAAATGAGTCCTTAACACCCACACTTATTCAAGCTATGTCCCAGACACCAGGAGTACATCTGAAAGCTTTGAATAGTACCTAAAATATCTATAAGTGGGCACTAAAAATATTTTACTACTATTTTAGTAATCTCATTTATATGCCTATGGTTGAAGGCAAGTTATGAATAACATATATGTGGTTCCACAATTTGTCATTTTAAAGCAATCCTTGTACAAAAACTAAACTAAGCTGCACTGATTTCTAATTACACAAGACTGAGCTGCAGGTATTGTGGTGCTTCACCAGCCATTTCATTCAAAACTAATTGATACAAGGATGAATTTTTGTGAAGAAGCAGTAGTCCTTCTTAAAAAAAATTAGCTGTTTTGGAAAACACTAGAACAGTTCAAGCTGCCGTGCTTCACAGTGGAGCAGATACCAGCCATAAATCATGTAACTAGAACAACATTAGGTACAGGACAAGAAAACACTGGTGTAAGTATTTACAATATTTTATTTTCACACCAGGTTTCATTTCTGTCCCTCTGTTGGTCCCAGTATGGTGGTTATATATATATTTATGCATGTTGCTCTGTGATATAAAAAAAATTAAAATCCAGGCAAATTTTTCATTTTTGTAGTACACAATCTCTCGGGTGGACTTCTGTCTGATTCTGCATATTGTGCAAACAAATATATAAATTTGACATCTTGATAGAGGTACAGAGACAAAAGTTCTCAAAACAGGTTTAAGTTGTTCAATATATGACAATAATATTATCTAAAGCTACATAGTTAATTAAAATCTTTAACAATCTCTTTGCCAATAAGTCATTTTTTGTAATAATATAGATTGTTTCAAAATCTCTAACATGTACCACTTAATTCAACATTTTCCTTCATGTGTGCATTACCTTTCACTTATGACAGATGAATAATGTATCTGGCAACCTTAAATAGAAATTAAATCAGAAATTTATGAAAAAAAAAGATAATCAGAAACATGACTAGGAGTTTGATTCTACAATGCTGGTTCAAATAAAATGTATACAAAACATAGCATCTTAAAAATTTGTTTTACAGATTGTAGGCAGCTTAGAAGAATTTGTCCTTATTCACCTAATCTTAGACAGCTGTTTTGAATCCCATTCCATTCAGCAGATACTTGAATTAAAAAAGCAGAAGCTGCACCAGCAACTGTAAATAATGAAAAAATCTCTAAATAACTCAAACTACAAAGGCATCAGCATAATATGATAGGGTATTTTATAATATTAATTCTTTGGAGGGATATTATCCCCAGAGGGAATTTTTATGTTTTATTTTGGGTTTGTTTGTTTGTTTGTTTGTTTGTTTGTCTACTGGGCTTTTTAAGCAGCAAAAAAATCCTTTCTAGAAAAAAAAAAAGAAAATAAAAAAAGAAAAAAATAAGAGGAAGATATGTGAAAGGAAAGAAATTTTGAAGAATACCAGTAGACACTGCAGAGAACTGGTTAGCCAGAGAAGACACCTAAAAGAGAAAATATATTGAAAACAATAGAAAAAAGAACAACAGGACAAGGGGTAAAAAAAAGAAGAAAACAGGGTAAAAAGCAGTTTAGTGAGAAATGCTAAAAGATACTTCATAATAATTGGAATTAATATGGTGGGGCTATGACACATTAAAGGCTAAGGGAAGGTCACTTTCTAGGAGGCTTTCATGAGCTGCCATTTTTTCCTCATGTTTTTCACTATTAACTTCTTATAGAAGATTCATATTATTAGTACTTCTGTTTCTCAAAACAAACTAACAAAAACAAAAACAACAACAAAGGTAGCTAAATGGCTTCAGAAAACTCTTCTGGAGCCTACAGAAACAATGTCATTTGTTCAATATTCTCCTTTACTTGTACCATACATCAGTTTTTGTCTAACAGGTAATTAATTCAGTTGTGCAGCTTAAAATTCACAAAGTGAAAGTGTAAGCAACACATTTCTTACAGCACACCATCAGTACAAATTTAATAACTGCTGAGGAAAAGGGGAGGGAAAGAAAAAAAGCCAAGAAAAAACAAAAGGAGATGTTAGGATATCTTAAAAACAATGAGAAACACAATGAAGAAAATAATAAATGTGAGAAAATAGTTGGGTGTGTTTAGTCTTTGCATTCCCTCTCTCCTTTTTCTCTCTCACATTTATGATAAACTCATAAAGAAGAATTAATTAAAAGAAAAATTGATTCAAAGATAAATAAGAAAATAAACAAAGCAAACATACAACAAATGAAAGAAAATGTGAGAAAATAAAGGAATAGCAAATAATTAAAGGGTTGGACGAGATATTAAAATAACAAAATGAGGAAAAACAAAGCAATAAAAGCAGCATTTTTTAAAAGGGGTTTCTATTGCCTTAAAGTCCACGTATATCTTCAAAGAGAATGAAATTATACCACTGAAGAGGTACAGCTAAACTTCGGAGAACAAGAAGAATGTAAATTGTTTTTCTGGCAAAAACATTTGTTTACCAAAAAAACCTGCTGAAATAAATTTGTGTGTATTTTCATCAGTCATCATCATGCTATCACTCCAGCATTGCCACTGACCTTTGCAAGGGTAGAGTTCACTATTGGGAGCACATATTATTCTTTAGGTTTCCTGTATCTGGTCTTCTAGCTGCTGGGTTTTGAACATATTAGATAAGGTCCTACAGCTATTTTCACTTCAGACATCTGTTTCTATCTCTAATGTCTCTTCTAATTCTCTTTCCGTGAAAATGTCAGTATACACTTTTATTTTGCTTATATTTAAAATATTTTTTTAAATAATATAATATTTTAAATAATACTTTCAGGAAATTATTTTCAAGCCTAATATTTGCCTTTATTATGTATAGAAATTAAGTTTTTAGTTGATATTTCTGTGACAAAAAAGCCCCTCAAAAATATTCCCTCCTCTTTTTTTTGTTAAACTCTGTCTTTCTTGTTAGTTTGATTTTCTGTTTTTAGTATATGGCAACAGCAAAATCCTCACAGATGCTCATGCCCATCATCCAGGACCTAATCTAGGTCTTTTATTATGTTCCATTAAGAATTATTTGCAAGAAAATTAAAATCTGCAAACAGTAATATTTAAACTGAAATGTAACTGTGTTCTTTTCCAGCACAGTCTGGAAGTAAAACATTCTAAAAGAGAAAAATGAATCTGTAGCTTTATTAAAATCTGGAGTTTGTCTGGAAAACTGCAGCAGAATAGGATTTATATTAATTATCCTCAACTTTTCTTTCCTTTGTTTGAATTGGTCTTTTCAAGAAGCTTCATTGTATGGTAAACTGACCGCAACTTTTGTAAGCCACACACAATTCCACTTCTTCTTTCCCAAACTTGATCAGATTAACATTTTTCAATATGTCTTCAGGGAACTCTCAAACAAATCTTCAGAAAACTTTGGTTCAATCTTTTCTAACTTCCTGACTGTATTTAAACTCTGTGGCACTTATGACATTACTAATTCTTACCTTTTCTTGCTTGCCAGGGTTTTTTTCTCTGTCTTTTACACCAAGCCTTTGCATCATCATCATCATCATCATCATCATCATCATCATCATCATCATCATCATCATCAATCTTTGTATTTGCATACAAGTTAAAAGCTAAAATTAAAGCTAGTAATAGAAAAAAATTATTATTTAAAAAAAATAAGTCTGGTGCAATAATTGCATGTATTTATGGATTCTTCTTTTACAAAGAAAATTTGAGCATAATTAGTAGAACAGGGAAAAACTGATTATGGTTCAAATTTCACGCCTTTAATAAATGAGATTTTTAAGAGAAGATATTGAAAAGCTGATATAATTAAAACCATTAATACCCAAATGCATGCAATTCAGACTGAATTAATACCCAAATACCTCTCAAGTATTTAAATATTCATTTTAAGGTGTGAACAGATTGCAGTGCTTTGGGTTGAGATACCAAATCAGTCATTCATTTATTACGTTTTTAATAAATGTTCCAACAAGAATTACAAAAATAAAACTAAAATCACAAGGCCAGAATGATAGCTAATAACCTGAGATATAACTTTTACTGTCACATCTTCAGTAAGCCTTTAGATTTCACATTCACTTTTAGTTTAGGACATTCACATCATAAACTCAAAGTATGTTGTAGCAGTAAAAAGAACAAAGAAAAACTTATAGACCTTAGTCTAGATTCAATAACTCATTTTAATTTTCTAAATACTAAAAATTTCTGTAGCCTGATGTTTCATTGCACACAATGAAAATGCCAGTCCTATATAAATTGTACTTTTAATTTTCAAGAAATTATATTGGTGTGATTTTTGAACTAGAAAAGAAAGTATACATATGTAATTCAAATTATACAGTAATCTATAAATACAAATAAAGATTAGAAATAGTAATATATTCCACTTAACTGTTATTTCCCACTTTTTATTTAAATACTTTACCTTTTTTATTTTTATTAATTATTTTCTAATCCCAACAGATATCAATATTCTGTTTATTCATAGAAGTATTACTGAAGTATGTAATTGCACATCCATAAAGAAGACATCTTGTTTGAACTGACTCTTATACCTACTAATAATTTCCTGGGAATAAATCACCAGAATTACTGACAATTTTATTCTTAGTATACACCACCTGGTCAAATACATAGACTCTTGTGAATCCCTGAATTAAAACTGAGCATGTAAATGTATGAAAAATGTAGTTCAAAAATTTGCTGATCACCCAGCTATTCTTATTGATTTCACTGAGCAGTATTTGGTTCATCATTTTTCTAAAAGCAAGTTGATGATTAAACAATAGTTTTAGAAAAGACTACTTCTTAAAAAAAAAAATGATTAATTATGGTTCCATAATTTTTAAAAATTATGATATCAGGATACCTTCTGGAAAAAAATGAAACATCTATTTCTATTTTTTGATACATTTTTTCCAGCTCTCTTCTTTTTTCTCAGTCTTAGAATTAATAACTCACGTGGAAGTACATAAAAGTAATTTTATTTATGCTGATTATGCATCATAGATTACATTTTGAAGTTACAGATTTCTCATTTTTAATTATGTGTCTCACTGAAAAGTCCTGGATATCTGGAGGTATTGTTCTGTTTGGGAGAGCATCTTTCTCCTTACATGTTCACAGAATTACTTGAGTCAATTGTTTCTTGAGGAAGTAATTACTAGACAATAGATTTTTACTCTTCAAGTAGATGCAAGCACTGATGCTGTCTCTGTCAATATATACTTGACATTACCAGCCAGCTCTGAATAATCAAATAATAAACAATATACGTCAGTGCTTTCAGTTAAAATGTTAAAAATTATTTAAAGTTCTGCCTGTCACAAGTGGTTTCCTCAAAAATAAAACAGTAAATTATTTAACATTAAAAAAAAATCAATGAAACAGCATTTTACTATTCAATCAAAACTGTACAAATCAATGAAATAGTACTTTTGTTCTGTCAGATGTTTAGAATGCACTCTAAGTAAATTAATAGATATGTAAAACTTCTCTTACTCTTATGGAAGGACTAACACATGTCTCTTTAACATTTGTGCAAAGGTAACTTCTGTTTCTTATAAATTACAGTTAAATCTCAGATGACAGAATTTAGGAAATATCTCAATCTTTTGAAAAACTCAGCTTCTGATGTTTTATGCCGGAGGGAAAGAAAATTGTTTTTATTAATACTACAAAAAAGAATATTACAAAAAATATTACAAAAAAGAAAGCTGTTTATATCAATAGTAACAACCAAGTTCTTGGAAGCTGTAGCTTGCCTTTATCACAAAGGGACAGAGGAAATTATCGAATCAGGAATCAGAGTCTGGAAAAAAGAAAATGGAGATAATTGTGAAAAATGCAGAGTGTACACATATCAAGAAACCATGTGGGCAGGAAAAGGAATTTACACCAGTCCAGAAAAATAAGAGACCGGGTTCTCTATCAATGAATGTCATCTTGCCTGACAGACCAGACTCAGAGAACTAAGCCGCTGTCTTTGAGTGAACAACACATTCCTTAAATTCAGCACAGGAAAACATGAAGAAACAGCTTTAGAGAAATAAATTCTCTGGGAATGGCTCCCTTGGCTTCCCTGTGGAAGAACAGTTTTCCTGGATTCTGAACTGGGTACAGATTTCCTAGTGTAAAAATAAATTCTGCCTTTATGAACTTAACAAAAGTCTGGCTGAAGTTCTTGCACTTTGGAGTTCACTCTTTGAAGGTCTCCAGAAATGATAGGCCAGTGCAATAAGGTCTTTACCCAATTTCTCTAAAGACTGAAGTCTACAATCTGACTGCAGAGTCAACGCTGGAGTCTAATATTTTGGGCTGACTGAATACTGTGGTACTGTCTGTTGTTCACCAGTTTTTAATCATTAGGATAGAACTTCAGGCAAAACGTTCACTGCCGCCACCACAAACTGCAATAATTTCTCAAAGATATAGTAATTTTGTTAATATTTCATGGAAACCATGCCACATTCCTATCACATCTGTCACAGTACTGCTTAATTTTGGGTTCTAGGGGTGTTGTGTCCAGTTACTATCAGTTTTTCCGTATCTCCTTTCACCAACTGCTGATTCATTTAAAGGGCATTTCCCGTAAAGCAACACTTAGCATGCGCATTGTACCATCTATTAAAAAATACAACAGATTTAATGCAACTTGGGGAGGAAAAGAAATTAAAATAAACAAACAACAACAACAAAAAGGGTCCAAAATCCCCCCAAGGAAACCAGAAAATTATCAGTGACTACTTAGGCAAATTCTGTTCTAAGTTACACAGATATATTGTGGAATTGCAGTTATATGGTAGATGAGAATGCTGGTTCCTTGTATGCTATTCTGATTTTCATTATTATAATACTTATTGTTGCCTTTTTTTTCCAGAGATAAACTGTATTTTTAAAATACTTTTCATACCTTTTTTTCTTACTTTTCATACTGAAGCTTCATCAGACAGTATCATAAGTACTGTAATACTTAGATTATACAACCTTAAAATAAGACACAGAAGATTTCACTGAAAACTACATGAGAATTACTTGAATAAATTCCACCTCTGTTTCCTAATGAACTTTCTAAAGTATTAAGAAGACAGAAAAATTAGTTTTGCAGAATTCTGAAGTCCCAGGGTAGAGTGTAATTATTTCACATATGAATCTTCTCTGTAAAAAGACAAGAATAGTGAGAAACCTCAACTGAGATTAAAATA
>VZTZ01022840.1:20598-55567 GCA_013400955.1 Drymodes brunneopygia | reverse complement strand
ATAAAAAGTAAGGAATATTAATAAATTATGTTATAATAAATAAATTATTAGGAAATTGAATAATAATTATAAATGTTTAATGGTTTATAAAGAAAGAGAATCAAGACGGATATACAAGTTCTTGGTCATACTTGAATTAAATTTTTGACATATTCTGCATAAATAGAGGGATAGGAAATCCCCAGTGTGATTAGGTGATGTGTTCAGCTGTAGCTATTGTTTGCATTTTGCCAGGGAATCTATTTTCAGAAAAGAGTTAAACAGAAACAACAATCATTACTGTGGGAAAAGCCATCTGTACTCAGTAGAAGGTAAAATCTTTGTCAAAAACATAAAAAAGCAATGATACAAGGCATAATTGTGTTGAATGGACTCCTGTTACTACATGCTAATATAAAACATCCGTATTATATGTACAGCTGAGGAATAAAAATATTTTGTAATGTTCCCTAACATAAAGTATACTGCTATTTCTCATGAGACAATTCATCTCAGCAAATAAGGTAATCTTCTGTATCTTACCTTTCAGGCCTTAAAACTAAAGAAACACAACCTTATTTGTAAGAATTATTTGACACATTTCAAATTCAGAGTTCTGCCTCTCAAATGAGAGAACAAAGTATCCATTTACTTTAAATCAGGTAATAATAGCCTAGGCTTTGATCCTACACAGTTTTCTTCTATGCTTAAATCTATAAATCACAGTAGATCAATTGAATACATGGTACATAAGTGTGGGAGTTTGTGGAAAGTTTAGACACTACCCCAGTTAGCAATATGAGCCATTTCAAGAAAAACAAAAAAAGAAAAAACTATATCTTCCATTTTTTTCTTCAATTATGCAGCAATTTGGGTATTAGCCTAAAAAACCTAATTAACAAATATAGTTTTCTCTAATAATTAAAATTTGAATTTTTCACTATGATGGCATTGGGAAAGAAATCATGGAATCATAAGGTAGTTTGACTTTGAAGGGACCTTAGAGAACTCCTTGTTCCATTCCCTCAGTAGTCTCTCCATGAGAGAGCAGTTTGCCCTTGTGGCCAAGAGGGCCAAAGGTATCTTGGAATGAATTAGAAAAAGTATTGCCAGCAGGTTGAGAACCCTGGTGAAGTGTATCTGGAGTGCCATGTCCAGTTCTGGGGTTCACAGCACAGGACAGAGGTGGAACTTCTGGAGCTAGCCCAGTAGAGGAATGTGAAGATGATTAAGAAGTAACGTCTGTCTTACAAGAAAGACTGAGAGAGTTGGGTCTGTTCAGCCTTCAGAAGAGACTACTGAGGGGACCTCATCAATGTCCTGATCTGGAAGTATCTGAAAGGGGATGTGTCAAGAGGATGGATCCAGGCTCTGCCTAGTGCTGTCAAGAAATAGGACAAGAGGCAATGGGCACAAACCAATGAACAGAAGTTTCACCTGGTCATGAGGAAGAATTTCTTTACTGTGTGGGTGACTGTGCACTGACACAACTTGCCCAGAGAGGTTGCCGGAGACATCCAAAAACCATATATTTGAAAACTATATGGATGCAATCCTGTGGAATATGCTCTAGGATGACCCAGCTTGATAGAGGAGTTGGAGCAGATGACCCACTCTGGTCCCTTCCAACCTTACTCAGTGATTCTGTGACTTATCAAGCAATTGCCCTGCAGACCAAGCACTTGCTCCTCTATCATACTGTTTGGTGCTCAAGTGCTGGAAGTCTAACACTGAAAGCTGGAAATCCCTACTACCTACTGTGAGACATAAATATTTGGATTTCTTCTTTTGTCTTGTTTCAGCTTAGCGGAGAAGCTCATGCTTTATCAAGTATTAGGCAGAAGCAGTAAACAAGATCAGCAATTAGGGGGCAAAAAAAGTCAACTAAACAACTGTGGTAATAAGTAAAAAGTCAAATGCTACAGTATTTTTATTGTCCTGAACCACAGCAAGAGTTAATGCAAAAGGAAACTTCTCAGAGTCACACAGCCCAAATGTAGAAAGAACATTTTACCAAAAGAAACACTGATCAGCTGGGAAGTCTTTTGGTAATTAAAATATTGGTTCTACCAATCACAGCTGTTCTACTAAAAAAACACTGAAGCTGAGTGAAGGGTAATTATAAACTGCATTCAAGACAATAAAAAGAATGAATATTTATGGAAAAATGAAAATAACTAGTTCTGATTGTACAACATATTCTGATTAAACTTCTGGTTTTAAAGAATTTGTAGAAACACATTTTAAGTATAATCTTATACCAATTGCAGTGTTCCATCAGAGAGTCTGTAGTCATCTCATTGCTTATTAAAATAATTCTTACATTTTTGTTTGTGCTACTAACTTACAAAGCAGCAGTAATAAAAAATAATTTTCTTGTTCCTTTTCAGGGGGAATTGGAAAAAAAATAAAATTTATCATTCTCAATTGACATTTAGGACTTATAAATTTAAGTACACTATCCTCAGTTCCTTAAATCCTCAGTTTACTTAAAAATAAGAATTTCATGGCCTTTATTTCCTGTTGTTTTCCATTATGATTTTTAATTAGAAAGACTGTTTAGAAAGACACTATAGAGTACATTAAGTAACAGCAGTTGCATCTCAGGTTAGTCTGTACCAAAAAAAGTGTGTTCTACTCTTGGAGAAACACAGCAGTATGTGAGCCAATCAAGAAACATAAAGGGGTAGCTTTAGATTTTGAGAGAGAAAGAGAGAAAGAGAAAGAGAGAAAGAGAGAAAGAGAAAGAGAGAATGTGAGAAAGTGAGAAAGCAAGAAAGAAAAAAAATTTACTGCCCTCCTTACCCCCCAAAAAAGCTTACTGTGGAGCACACAACCAAGAAATTTCACCCAACACACACAGATACTTCAATATTTGTTCTAATATAGGAATTTTCTAAGTGCAGAGAAAATTATATGAGGTTGTATTTCCGTAGGTATTTGTCAGTCTCATGGTATTTAGCCACTCATACAGTAAGACTGAAGACAAAAATTTTTATTGATTCCTAATTTCTGTCCCCTCTTCCACCTCAATTTCCATATATGTCACTAGAACACCCGTACAGCTTGAAGAATTCAGTGTGTGTTTGAGTCTTTCAGGGTGTAATTTTACCTCTTTAAAGAACAGTGCTGATATTTGCCTTTCCATTCCTTTTTCCTCCTTAACATCCATGCATTATGCAGCTGGGGAAAACAAAACTAGCAAGAACTATTTAGTTTCAAAATATATGCACATGATGCCTACCACTGGAAGTCTAGGAAATGGAAAGCTTTTATAATAAAATTGAAATGAGCTATGGTCTCACTGCAGACTTTTGATAGGAAATCTAGCTGTTAGTATTACAGTGGTACATGGCATGCTGCTTGACTTTACTGCAATTCTAGCTCTCAGCAGTGGTTTAACTCTGATTAGGTACAATGTTGACATAAACTGGTCAATGCTTGCAGAGTTTGAGAGTTAGCATCAAAGCCCTGGAGAAGCAGAACAAGCTAGAGAAACTGCAGTATTACCAGATACGGTACTGCAAGGTTGGTTTGCAATTAGTGCATGGGGAGTGCCATCCCCATCATAGCAAAGCTATGATTCAAAAAATGAGAATTATATTTGGTTTTAATCAAATCCCTTCATGACCAAAACTGTCAGGAAAAATATCTTGACAGAAAACATTCTTCCTCCCTCTCTACCTCAGCCTCTGTTTTCTTGAAACATAGCAATCTCAGAACTGTTAACTGGGAACAGAGAGGTAGAATGGAATACTAAAGCAAATTCCTTAGCAGCAACCAGCTTTAAGAAAATTTGCATTAATATTGTTTACGTTATTCTAAATTGAAAGTCACAAAGTGAATGCGCATTAAACTCCCCTCGGAGCCATCCACTACTTTCACAAAAATAATATAATTTCTCCAAAAGCATGTGATATTTTCTTTCCACAGTTAGTAATAAACCTAGCCATTTTTCCCTACCCTGCAACTCACCTAGCTCACCCAGAAACTCTTTTAACCTGATATACTGTCCAGTCACTTGGTTCTTACTGTTGCTCTGTTCCTTTAATCCTTCTTCCACTTCAAGATGCAGATTTAGATTGGATCAAGGAAAACTCTGATTATAATAAGGATATTTTTCTACTAAAACTTTGCAGCTTTCAGCTCAGTCAGAAGCTTATATCAGTAGCAGTATTAAAGTCAAAGAGCCTTGAAAGGTCATCTAGCCAGTGGTCTTGGCACAGGGCAAGGATGGTAAAATACCAGTACCATTCATGACATCATAACACCTCCTAAAAAACCTTCAGCAATGAACATTCAATAGCATCCACAGGTAAGCCATTGCAATGATTAGCAGTCCCTTCTATTAGAACATTTTTCCTGATGTCTAACCTAAATCTCCCTTGCTGAAAGTTAAGCCAATTACTTCTTGTCTTATCCAGACTGGACATGGAGAACATATTATCTTCTCTCCCTTAGAAGCATGCTTTTATAATTTTTAAGACTGTTATCAGGGCTTTCTTCAATTCCTTCTGCTACAAGCTGAAAATCTTCAATCAATTCACTCTTTCCTTCTGTTTTCTTGATTTAGATCCCTAACCACTGTTGATCTCCTCTGGACTTTTGTTTGCAGATCAATGTGTTGTTGATCAACACAGAACAAAAATCCTTTAAAACATTATTCCTTAGTGTCACCCCAAAAATATAATAACCATGCCATTTTACTAAAATTCCCCTTCACTGGTGGAAACAAAAATGCAACATATCTGAAACATGTATGGATTATTTTTTGCTACATATCAATGATTTGAAATGGAAGTGTTCCTTTCCAGTTATACTTTATTAACAGTCATCCAACACTGAAAAAAACCCCTGTTTTTCAAAGCTGTAGAAATGTTTATTTGGGTACCTGAATTAAAATAGATTGACCAAATGATTAGATTTACCTCAATGATGCACATTCCCCAGTCATTACTTTATTGAAGAGGTTAATATTACAGAGACTTCTCATATAACCTGTTGCTTGTACTGCACAAGTTAAAGCTCTGCAGTAAACCTCATTGATTTTAAATCATTCAGTAATGGTGTTTTCCATCACAGTTTAAAGCCTAAAGGTTGTTGAATTCTTTCCAGAGAGCAACACTGAATTTAAACTGCAACATTACAAGATCCTTTAGAGTGAGAGGTAATCAAAGAAAATAGAAATTACCTGCTACAATCAAAAACAGAGAAGAGAGTACAACAGTTACATCTGGAAAAATCCAAGCCAAAATCTGCCTCCCTGTCAGAGGAAGAAGCAGTAAATGGCTGCAGTGACCCAGCAGCCAGCTGACCCGAAATAGAGGTATCTATTCAAAGTCAGACTTGGAGTATTTATATCTAACAAAAGATTCAGCCTTCCTCTGTTACTATTCTGAAGCTCTGATCTACTCTCCTAAAAGCATTTTCAAAAAAAATCTTCTGAAATTTGTCAATCCAGTTGAGTCAAAAAGCTGTCAATGTATACAATAAAGCCATTCCTCCCCCCTAGGGAAATGGTAAAAAAATAATAACAACTAAAAAAATGACATATTGAAGCAAATATGCATTAGAATTTGGCTATGCAACAAGGGAAATACATAACCCAAGGCAAGAAATCCTCTTGATTCCCCCTTAAAATTAAAAAAAAATGCCTATATTTGGACTGACAAGCCTTTCTGATCCTTCAAGACAAATAACCAAATCTTGTATTTCTATGACCAGCAAACTGCATATTGCATATTTATCACAAGTTCTATAGATAAAAAATAACCATGTCTGCATAACACTACTAATATGCATTACTCATGCCCCTCAGATGATCTACTGGGGTCCCTGAGGCTCAATGGTGACCCACTGTCACTCCGTGGCCATGTCACACCTGTGGTATTTACAGTGCATGCAAATCACATAGGTCATAATAGCCTCATGGTGCCCATTCCTGATTATATTTCATTTCCATACCTTCCTTGCTTCTGTGGAGGAGTGATTGACACGCCAGAAAGTAGTGCTGTTGTTCACTGAGACCTAAACAGGCTTGAGAGTTGGAAATCTAATGAAGTTCAATAAAGTAAAATGTAGGGTCATGGACATGGGAAGAAATTTCCCCGTGCATTAACACAGCTTGGGGATTGAGCTATTGGAAAGAGCTCCACAAAGAAGGAGGATCCAGGGAGCTAGAGACCTGTCAGCATGCCTTCTGTGCTGGGGTAGATCATGGACAGGTCATCTTTAGTGGCATGTGCGGGACAGCCAGGGGGTCAGACCCAGCCAACATCGGTTTGTGACCAACCTGACCAACCTGATCTCTTTCTATGAAAAGGTGATGCACTTAGTGGATGAGGAAAAGGATGTTGTCTATGGATTTTAGTAAAACCATTTGCACCCTTTTCTACAGCATTGTCCTGCAGATACTGGCTGCTCAGGGCTTGGACACATGCAGTGTTCACTGAGTAAAAATCTGTCTGGATGGCTGGGTCCAGAGAGTGGTGGTGAATGGATCTGCATCTATTTGGTGGCTGGTCAGCAGGGTTTCCCAGGGCTTAGTATTGGTACCAGTCCTGCTTCATATTTTTATCAAATGCACGCTCAGTAAGACTGCTCATGACACCAAGCTGGATGGGAGTGTTGGTCTGTTGGAGGGCCAGAAGGCTCCCCAAAAGGATATGGACAAGCTGGATCAATGGGCCAAGGTTGCATGAGATAAAATGCAGGGTCCTGCCCTTGTGTCACAACAGCCCCAGATAGTGCTCCAGGAAGAGGACAGAGTTGCTGAAAAGCTCCCCAGCAGAAAAGAACTTGGGGGTGCTGGTCAACAGTGGCTGAACATGGTCCAGCTTGTGTCCAGGTGGCCAAGAAGGCCAATGACATCCTGGTTGTATCAGAAATAGAGTGCCCAGCAGGACCAGGGCAGTGTTTGCCCCTCTGTACTTGGCACTGGTGAGGCCACACTTTGAACCCTGTGCTCAGTTTTGGGACCCTCATGGCAAAAAAGACATTGAGGTGCTGGAGCATGTCCAGAGAAGGGCAATGGAGATGGTGAAGGGTCTGGAGCACAAGTCCTGTGAGGAGCAGCTGGGGGAGCTGGGGCTGTTTAGCCTGGAGAGAAGGAGGCTCAGGGGAGGCCTTATTGCCCTCTACAACTGCCTGAAAAGATGGTATAGCCAGGTGGGGCCTCTTCTCTGTAAAAAATGACAGAATGGGAGGAAATGGCCTCAAGTTGCACCAGGAAGGCATAGACTGCATATTAGGAAATATTTCTTCACCTAAATGATTGTCAAGCACGGCAAGAGGCTGCTCATGGAAGTGGAATCTACATCCCTGGAGGTGTTAATAGATGTGGCAAATAGGAACACGGTTTACTGGTCAGTTTGGCAGTGCTTGGTTTGGCTCCAGCATCATAAAAGCCTTTGCCAACCTCAAAAATTCTATGATTTTATGATTCTAAGGCATACATAAAACCCAATATAAATGATTTTATGATTCTAATGCATACATAAAACCCAAGGGTGGGTATTAAGAAGAAGGGACCAGACTTTTCAGTAGTGCCCAACAACAGAGCAAGAGATGGTAAACTGAAAGATGGGAAGCTCCATCTAAATATAAGGAAAACCTTCTTTTCATTGAATTTAAAAGACCACTGGAATAAATTGTTCAGAGAGATTGCAGAGTCTTCTTCTATGGATATTTTCAAAACTCGGATCTGATCCCTAGCAACCTGCTGTAGGTGAACTTGTTTCAGCAGAGCATTTGGACTACATGACATCTAAAGGTCCTACCTCAACCATTCTGTGACTTGGTCTAAAACTTTCCTTGAGAGCCTTCTTCCTTGCTATAAGTTTGCTTCTCTAGATCAGAGTCTGGTAATAAAAATTCCCCTGAACCTAGCAACTTTCCCTGATACATTCTACCTTACCCAGTAACAGATACTGAAAGAAAGGAAAGTCTTCATTAACTGGCAGGATGAATCAGGAAAATCTCTGACTTTGTGGCTAGTTCTTGTCAGAAAGGCAGAAAGGTTCAGAAACAACACCATAGGCATCTCCTTCCTCCCTGACTCCTAAGGTGCTCTCTCAACACAATAAATGTAATTATAGTGTACTTCGAAATTGCTACTTTAGCTAGTATCAGTGATGTCTGGTTGAAAAAAAAAAGAAAGAAAACAATCTCATCCAGAGAGGACTTGAGTCCTAGGACAGTAAAAGTCAGACATGATGTCTACTGGGCTACAAAAAAGTATTTGAGAAATATTATTTAAATTTGTATCTTCTTCTGGGGTGATGGGGGAGGAAAAGAAAATAAAAAGAAGGTCTGATTATCACTTTTAATAAAATAGTAAAAAGGCAGATGGATCATTTTCCTTGGATATATATATATATTTGTTCACTTAAGCTTTGTATGCGAAGTCACTCTGGTGTGGGGTGACAATAGGGCTTACCCCACTAATCATTAGTACTTAGAAAGCAGCACAAATTGAATACATTTAGGACTACACTCCTGTCCCCTATGAAATACACTGCCTGGTTTCCTTGGTGATTTCTTCCATGTCAGCAACAGATTATTACTTAATTAAATTAACATTAAAAAAGGATTACATTTGTCGTTACTCATCAGCAAGATGCAAAGCACACCAGTACGAACAGAACTATTCTTAAATTATGAAAACCTCCCCATGTAAAGGAATTTGGTTCCAAAAATACCATTGCTGAAGTATATGAAATGTACTTATTAATATTTGAACGATCTGTTAGAATACTTAGTCAGCAAATATCTGACCAAACCTGTTAATTGTTAGAGCATAATATTATGCAAATATATGAGACAACATTCCATCTCATTATCTTCATATTTATAATGTACCATAGCTAGTTTCAATTGGCTGCTGCATCAATTTTTAGAAATCAGATACTCATACATAGATTAATAACTAGATATTACTAAAAAACACAGAGATTTTTAGCCTCAGACCAGCCCTTTTCATTTTAGTGGCTTTAAAATAGATAATTTTAGCAATTCATATTACTTATAACAAAAAAATTTTATCCGAATGGTATCATAATAGCATTACTTATTTTTTTTAAACATTTCAACTGCAAATAAATTCATGCATGTATGTTTTAAAATACCACAGATTTTGTCACAAAATACCTCTGAAACCGATAAGCTTCACCTAAGGATTTCCAAGAAATTAATAGATACTCTAGGGCTAAAACCTCTTTCTAGATAATGGATCCCTGCTAAAGGAAATAGATCTCTGTAGAACTGTGTCTGGGAAAATACTGCAAGAGGATTTCCCCGTCAGCTGCTATGACTCAAATAAGATTAATATAAAAGAATCACCAAAAGAAAACAAAATTGATTTATTAATAACTGTTTTTTAAATTATTTTTCATTCACATCCTCAAACACTGCAGATGGGAACAATAGATGTTGCCTTTTGTGAAAAACACTACCTTTAGTTTTCCAGAGCTATAACTTTTAAGGAAGAGGATGATTTAAGTTCACTACCCACTTCTCCAAAACCTGACTGACACTTCCTTTCTCTTCTTATACAGTGACACTGTAGACTCATTCTGAACCACAGATTAAAAAAAATATTTTTTTAAAATATTATACACTTTAAATTGATTGAATCAATTTAATACAAAAGGTGCAGAAAAAAACTCATAAAAATCCTTTACTGATTAGGCAATTTCTTCTTACTTTAAGCAGAAAATAGATAATATTCTGGATAAGATATGACAAAGCATGTCTCAGGAAGCACATGCTGTAAGGAGCCCTAAAAGAAAATAGCACTTTGAAAAGGAAGTAAGACATCATTCTAAAATAGAATCTTTTGAAAGTGAAAAGCATAATAACGGTATGTTCTTTCTTACCTCATTACTTGACTTTGCAGTGTCAACACCAAATTTTCTTCATTTACATTGGACATTGTCACCACAATTTAAAATATTACAATTCAACTTTTCAACTTTTGGACAATACAATTCAAATATCTTCTAAGAATTCAATTTTGGCATTTCAAGCAGGACAGACACAAAAAGGATTCAAAATTCCTTTTCAATGTTTGAGATTGTTTCACATTATTATTCAATTTTTGAGGTATTTTAAACACTATATAAATTCAATGCTTACTTCTCATCCATAGTAATAACATTGGAAAAATCTGGATTTTATTCTCCCCTTTCCCTTTGTCCATTGCAGGTAGATGAAAGTAGGATTGATTAATTAGCAATGAATGCCTTTTTATATAGAATACAAAATACAAAAATATAAGAATTTCCACTTTATTTAATCCTTAATAACGTAAAATAAAGTTAAAGTTTTCATTATTTCTAATTTCTGAGAAGAAAAATATCTCTGTTACAAAGAGCAGTTTTTTCACCCCTGTTAATGTAATTAACTTCAATTGCACTTTCTATGGAAGCAAGGAATCCCTACATCTTGAACAAAATTAGAGAGACTGTGTACTCAACGTGGCAACCAGTCAATGTTTAGGTTACAATACTGACACAGTCATATTCACAGTCATAGAATTGCTTCACAAACTTCTTCCTGAGTGATCATACATTTAATTTCCCTATTATATGCCTCTACTGCAAATTAGGGTACACATTGCAAATGAGACTAGATCTGACTTAAAATTTTGAACAAAAATACAGTGAAGTTATTGTTTATCCAGGTAATATGTAACTATTGATACTTGTTTCAATTTGTTTTATGTGCCCTGGTAAGACAGCTGAATACAAGGAGGATGGAAGGGTTGTTGACCTCTGTATTCTGAGATTTATTTCCCCTAAGATTTTGTGCATTCCTCCTTTTTGCAATGGGCAGAGAGTAACATTTTAAGCATTAGCTAATTCACAGTTGATGATTGCAAAGAAATCAGAGAAAACAACAGCTAAATCCCAAGACAAAGCTCTTGTTCCATAAGCATATACAATGTACATCACATAAAATTCCAGTGAAGTGCTGCAATTTGTTAATTTGTTTACCTCAACTCATTTTGAAGGGACAATTATATTCTCATTAATTGGAGAACAGATCTGAGATTAAAGAAATAAATGTTAAGATAGAAAAGGCTATCAAAAGGAGATCAAGCTTGTTACAAGGAGACAAAATGAGCCACCGGCAATAGCAGCTAACATTTCTGCAATTAGGACTGATATTATTTTCATAGGCTTCACACAGAGAGTGCGACAGGGATATTCAACTCTGGCAATATCTGTACAAAGTAAAATTGCATAATTTCTATAGGTCATATAAAATATTTTAAAAATGTATTACACAGAATTTAAAGTCTTCGGAAAAGCTTCTGCCAATAGAATTTTGTTTTATTTAATTTTTTAATTGTAACATTTGACAAGGAAGAAGATAAACTACTACTCAATCTAGAAATCACCTCTGGATAAATTCAGCTTTGGGTGACATCTCAGATAACCTATAAATTTGTTAAGAAAGTCTGGGAACATATCTCAGCTGAATGAAATTCAAATTCAAAAGTGGGGGAAGAAGAATTCCAAAGAATATTTAGTCCAAACAGCAAAATTGAATCAAGTATAGGTGATAAAATTATGCAAAAAATGTAAAACAATGGGGTCTAGCTGGAGGCATTCTAGGAGACAGTTTAATCAGACAGACACACAGCAATTAGGGGCAGAACCAGAGCAAAGTGGGCCTCCATGTGAGAACATTTAACAGCATGAGCCTTCCTGAAAATGCAGTCCAAGAAAATAGTTCAGGAAAATTCAGCTTAATGATAACAAAAATAATGCTGCCAGATAAAAGTGGAGATGAATGCACAAAAATTATGCAAGCTGTTTCTGAAATGTGTGGGAGAAAATAATACTATTCATAAGATATCATACAGTGTGAAACCAAAGGAGAAAGGGTAGGAAGGAATAGCAAAATGCAATACTTGTATTGAATCCTAGATACTTGAACTACAGAGGAAATCAGTTACTTTTCATCTGGATATGTAAAGTCTTAAAAAGAGGAGAGCAGATTACTGACAAATCAAATAGGAAAACTTGAAAATTTGAATCTCAAAAAACAGCTGAGCACTTGAGTTCCTGTACTCTCCTTAAGACGATGCAGCTCTTTGAAAGAATTTTTTTTAAATGTCCAAAGAAAGGTGTATCTGAGCTCACACCCATCCTCTCAATATTAAAAAATATTCTCAGGATCTAGAGCCCACTCCTAAAAGGAAACATCATAGAAGCACATTTTAAAACATCATGAGAAGATAAAGTTAATTAAAACTTTTTTTCTGTTCTGAGAAAGCACACAAAAGATAGCAGTCATGATTGTGTTTTCTCCTTCAGCATAAGATGGATTGCCAGAACTCATCTTCAGTTCTTGCTATTAAAAGAAAATTCCATCTCTTAGAAATACATTTAGAGAATACTTTATTAATACTGCAAGATGTTTCTCTGTGGCCACAGTTGCAGGTGAGTGGATATTCCAGGGTTCAATCTCAAAGCTAGAGCATTTGTATAAAAAGCTGATATATAGCACAGTGGTTTTTTCCATAATGTCATCTTCCCAACTAGTTTTCTGTACGTCACTTTTCTGAGTGAATCCTGAGAAGTCCTAGAGATGATTAATCTCATGCATTAACTAGCAGTTACTGGTGAGCAGAAGAGGAAGGTCAGACTTTTTAAACTGGGTCTGAGCTGTCAAGTTGTCTGATAGCAGAACACTGATAGATTGTTTCTGTTCACCACCCATATACTCTCCTCTGCTTCAGACACAGCACTATCAGACCACATGGAAACACTGACATAAGTGTGGTCCCATGTTGTCTCCTCTGTGTTTGACTATACAGCTAGACCAGTATAACATCATAATTCTGGAAAATATCACATGTGAAATCAGTTCCCAAAGAGATCCTTAGACTGTTGTCATATTCTCAGGAATTTCTCCCTTTCTTTCAGCCTACAGTGTTCTTATAGAGTTTTCAGGAAAAGTAAGTCACCTTTATAAGTTTGGAGCAACAAGATGATGCCATGCCACTCGCAGTGGGTTGACGTCCCTTGGCTAGTTGTCAGGGGCTTACAAAAATGCTCCATTCCTCTACCTCCTCAACAGGATTTGAGGAGAAAACAAGACAAAAATGCTTATAGGTTGAGGAAAAGATAGGGAAATCAGTCACAGGCTAAAACAGACTTGACCTTGGGAAATTAATTAGCAATTAAAAATAGAGTAGAACAGGGAAAAGCAAAGAGAGAAACTAGAACACCTTTATCCCAGCCTTAGGCTCAACTTTATTCCTTTATCCCAAATTCTTCCAATCAGCCTTGCTCTGAGTAACACAGAGGAATAGGGAACAGGGATTTTGCTCAGTCTATAACAACTCCTCTATGCTGCTCCTTCCTCCTCACACTTTCCCAGCCTCCAACATGGGGTCCTTGAGAGGTATAATCCTTCAGGAACAGACTAGCAATCCTCCCCAGTCTGCATTTCCTATTTGAAGCCCAGCTGAAATTTACACACACTAGCCCTCATCACTTCACCAAAATTATAACAGAAATTCCCCACAATTATTCTGCTCTCTAGAAAAGTTTGGTCCATGATCCTTCCTGTTAACTCTCCCATTACTGTCCTTACCTTGAATTCTTTAAAATTCCTAAGTCAGGCACCAATAAAATGACTGTGGTCAGTTGACTTGGCAGGCCATCACATGCTCATCAGGTTGCTCTGGTCACTGTCCCTGGTCAACAGGACAAGGGGAAAAAATGCAACAAAAAGGTCACGGGTTAAGATAAGGACAGAGCGACCACTCAGCAATTGTCATTATGGGTAGAACAGACTCAGCTAGGGGAGATTATTTTAATTCTTTGTCAATTAGACCAAGTAGAATAATAAAAAATCAGTCTAAAAATACCTGCCTTCCATCCCTCCATCACTCGAACTGGTTCAGCTTCCCCTCAGACTCTTTTACTTTTTTGCCCCCAAGCAGTGTAGGAGTATGGGAAACAGGACATGGGTATGTTCATACACCTTGATGAGTCTTCCTTCTCACGCTCTTCCCCTGTTCCAGCATTTGGTCCCTTACATGGAACAAAGTCCTTCATGAGCCTCTCCAACATGGATTCTTTCTATGGACTGCAGTTCTTCACAAACTCCTCCAGCACCATGGATCCCTTCCATGACGAGCAGTCCTTCAGAAACAGACAGCTACAGTGTGGGTCTTCTATGGACTGCAACTCCATCCAGCAAACCTGCTCTAGCATAGGCTTCTCTCTCCACAGAACCACAGATCCTGCTAGGAGCCTACTCCATCATAAGCTCTCTGCACAGGATCACAGTCTCTACAGGAATCCACCTGTTCCACTGTGCATCCCCTCCACAGGCTGCAGGTGGGTCTCTGCTCCACCATGGACTTCTGAGGGCTGCAGAGGCACAACTGCCTCACCATGGGCTGCACCACAGGGAGCAGGGAAATCTCAGCTGCAGTGCCTGAAATACCTCCTCCCCGTCCTCCACTCACCTTGGTGTGTACAAGGATGTTTCTCTAACATTTCTCTCACCCCTCTCTCACACAGTGGCCATAAAGCAATTTTTGACCGCTCTGAAATATGTTATCACACAAGGATCACCAGCCTGGTTGAAGGGCTCAGCTGTGTTCTTCAGTAGGTCTGTTACAGACTGCTGTGCATGACATGGATCAGATCCTGATGCCTTCTCATGGAGGCCAACCCTGCAGTGCTCCAGTGTCACCACCATGAAACCTTACCATTTAAATCAAATACACCATGCAAAGTGGCTGTTTCATACTAATTGTGCCAAATCCCAGGGCTGTCTACAGTATGTTTTATGAAAGTGGTGTTCCATTAGCATTCATGGAAGTCATCCAGAGGCATTTTTCATACACCAGTGAAAAAGCAAGATTTGAGTGGTTTATATGGCACATTGCAGATCCATAATACCAAATAAATTACAGTCTTAAAAGTCACAAAATGCACTGCAGAAATCTGTAGATTTTATACTTTAAGAGAAACTATTGATCAGTTAATGACCTTATCACTAAACAGAGTGTTTAATTGAGTTTTGAACTGGCAGAACTACAGCAAGTTTCTCAAAAATCAATCCAATTGATTTCCATTTATACTGCAGTTTTACAATGGGTTAAGTTCTTCTTTTCAAGCAGATTAGAGATGTGATTCAGTCTAAATTTTCTTTTTTATTTCCTCAGCATTATACAAATATTCCTGCTGCACCAGCCCTTTTTATGAATACTTCAAAAGTTTCTGTTTAAACTTCTCTTCAAAACGAAATCAGGATTGTCACAAAAATTATAGAAACTCCAATCTGGCAAGTTTGGAAAATTTGGGCTCAGAGTTTGCAGCTTAAATAATTTCTAATTTTTTTAATATCTTCTATACATTACACATGTGAACACACTTTCTATATGAATATTGCAATATTTAGGTGGTCTAAGTACAACAGGGTATACTGAGCTTTAAATAGATATATAGGTATATATAAATATATATAGGTATATCTATGGGTTCTTTATAGATCTACAAAGTAGACATATATATCCTATCCACAGAGGTGGGTATAAACATTGCATAGAGTGTCTTAATGCCCTATGGTACATAATTGTAATGGGGACACCTAAGCATTTCAATACTTACATCTGGAATTTCTAATAACAGGAAATAAGATTGGGGGAAAAAGCAAAACCAGTATTCTTTGGAATACAAGAATCTTATTTCAACTATATAAGCCAAGGAGAAGCTCTTGTTTCCCATGACACATAAACAGCAGCCTGTCAGTTCCTATAAAAGCATGACAGCTTTGGTTCAAAACATATTTCCACAGCAATCAAAGTAAGCGTGATAAATCAGCCAACCTGGTTCAAATCAACCACTTCTCATATATACAAGAGGATGGATCAAGCCTGTCCCCCAGAAGATTTTCCACCTTAGGCTTTGCCATATTGCTTCTTTAGGAGCTTGCTCTTTGAAATGAGGAAACCAAAAGTACAGGCAGTCAAATACATGCACAGAGAACATTAGGCTGCTTGCCTTGCAATTTATAGTATTCTAGTGCAACTGTAACTTATGGTGATATAGCATCTAGGAGCCAAAGTTGCTGCAGAGGTTAAAGGATAAAGAGAGGCAAAGACACAATCTTGGAAAATGTTTGATAACTCCAGTATAGGTGTGCCTGTCATGGATTTCCAGATGGGATAAGCTAGAACTGATGGTTCTGAATTGCATGGTCCAACAGAGGTTGATCAAATATCACAGACTGCAGTAATATCATTAGGAAATGGCATTATGCTTGTGAATATAGAATTTGGTAATAAGTGATTTAGACATTTGAAATATCTCAAGATGAATATGGAGTGACTGTTAAAACTGCACATTCCCTATTAACTGTAAAGCCAGCAGAACTCATATTATCACTACAAAATTTTGATAAAGAGCAAATATTCCCCTGAGGGTTGATACATGCTGCTCTTAAGGTGATTAGGATTGCTGGAGCTGTCTCCTACGTTTTTCAGAGACTGGTACAAGGAACTGATCTTTCTTGGGCAGTTTCTCTTTCTCTCAAATGTATATAGAAATTTAAACTAGGTATGGAAATCCTCAGAATGTGAAATATGTAAATAAGTTGGGTAATGTGTAGAGCAGGTACAAAACTATTGGAAACTATTGGAATGTTTAAGAAAGCTTCATTCCCTGAATTCAATTTTCCTGAATCGCAAATACAGTCCCTTATGTCCTCTTTAACATCCAGATACATGTGACAAATGTACTGTTAGGCTTGTGCTGATTTAGACAAATGGTCCAAGGCCATTCCTGAAGACAACATGGTAAGGCTTTAGGAAACAGTGCAACCAATAATGACAGGAATGAAATAATAAATGTTGCTATACATACAACCCCCCACAATATTTCACACAAAACATGAAGATAATGTATAAAATGCATTTCCCTGAAATGTAAGGATAAATATATAAATCATCATCTCACCATGCTCAAGACAGATAAATGCTAGACTTCTATTTGCAAATTCTGCTTTGTATTGGACTATTTCATGTATTTCTATAGCTGTAATTTATTCCCAAAGGGCTTGGTAGTACTTAGGAATTTGCCAGAAATGTTGCACTAAAAGGCAATGATCTTCTCACATTATAACAAAAAAGTTTAGAGCACAATCCCAACTGTGGATATGTCTTTGAGCATTCTGGTAATTAACATTAAGGAATTTTAAAAGTCTATAATTATAGTCCTATTCTAAAAAGGAGCAACCTTTTATTTGCAAGTCAATGCTATCACTCTCAATGAAATTCAGAGTTACTTGATTACTATCCTCCTCCTATTCCTATCGCTATCCATGTGAAAAGCTTTAAAAAAAAAAAAAAAGGAGACCTGGTCTGATACAACACAGAAGAAATTTTATCAACCAGGCTGAAAGAACAAGAAACCATCCTATGGTTTAGGATGCCTTTAGTGAACGGGGCTAAGAGACCTGGAGAGGACCTTGGATGGGAATCACCATTTGAAAGTTAAAAGAAGGCGTTTATTCACACAGAAAGTTAATGTGACTTAAACAATTTAAAGATCTTTCTTTCTTTTATTGACTTTAACTCTGCTGTGGCAAGATGTTCTGAGCATCTTGGGGACTGGCAAACAGAGAGCAGGAAGTAAAACATCCCAAGTAAATATTACTTTGCTTTTAAGGAGGTATTTATGACTTTTGTTGTGTTCAAAAGTCTTGACAATGATTTGCAGAGGCAAGGAATCTTTCAAGCCTGTCTTAAGGAAGCCAGTGGCAACAGTGTGTCTCTAATGCAATATTTTGAACATTCTTCTGCTAATAAAAAAGATTTGTTATATTCTTAAAAGAGGAGTTAAAATATACAATTAAAACTCTGATCCAGTATTTTCTTCTGCTGTTAAAGTACTAAAAGAAGGGATACATTTTCAAAAGAACTGAAGGCTCAAGTTCAAAAATGTAGCCCATACCAGATCCTTGAAGAAGCCCTTTCTTTTTTGTTTAATCTCCATTGGCCACTATTTTCTGAACACTTCTCCTGACCAGTCTACCCATGCTCTCATGTGTCATGTTAGGTGCACGCACACACACACACAAAAACATGAAAAACAAGCTCTGACAAACTACTGTCAGTGAAAGCTGACCAGTTAAGAAACAATGTTATTTTTTAAAATGCCCCGAATGAGTGAATTTATTGTTTTTCTTTAAAATACAACTCAAATATCTTATTAAAAAGAGAATAGGCTATACCATTGCATTAAAACGGAATTAAAAGTACTTTTTAATATTTTCAATACCTAAATATTTTGCAGTTCTGACAAGAGTTACACTTTCCACAATTAAGGCCAGTGTCCCTGTGGGACATGGTATTCATCGTCTCCTCCTGGTCCAATCATTTTTACTGCCCAGGCCCTCCTTGGGCACCACCCATTCAAGGAACCAGGGCCTTCCTCTAAGACTACACATGGCTGGAGGAGGGTACTGGCATTAAAGGAGATGTGGAAGAGGATCTTTGGCTCTCCCTCACTTTCATTCCCCTGCTCTCCCACCACCTGCTCCATACTGTGCACCTTATCCACTCTCCCTCTACAAGAGAGAATGCTCCACCAGTGTCCTGCTGCAAGGGACAAAGTGCACAGGCAGATACCAAGGCAAGAGGCAGGCACCACGGCACTATCAGCATCTAGATTTCCTGTATCAAGTGTCTTTAGATTTGCTCAGTCACTGTGATAATTATAATGCTGACTTTGAAAAAATAGCATATTTTAAAAGTTGTTTTATGAAAAAAAAATTTTTAAAAAGTGTTATAACATCCCATGCTCTATACAGATCTAAAATGCTCCTATAATTTTTATTCTGAACTCTTGTCTCCTCCCCTATAAGCATGCACAACTTAGATATTCAACATCAGGTTATTTTAAATCAAGAAAGACATGCTAAAAACATATTTTCTAATGAACAACTGAAGAAAATAACTACAAAACACTAATTTTGTTTTGCTGTATTTTCTTTTTTTTTCTTTCACATCTATTAGAAAATAATTGCTATCCTAAAAGCCTGTTTTACAAAACTATTACCATGATCATAGATTTCAGCCTCATAAAACAATACTATTTTTTAACCATAATGATATAAACAGTCAAAATGGGCAGTAATGGTGATGATACACTTCAGAAGATTTTACTGATCCAACATTATTTGGTGCTTGCATGCTGCTAACATATAATTTATAAATCTATGTCCTTTCTGAATTATTAATATATTAATTATAACAAATAACTGACTTTGCCAAGAACTGCATAGATAAATAACTGATAAATTTCCAAAGGGGAGATAATATATTTATTATGCATGAACATGGTAGTTTAAAACATTAAAACAAAACTACCATAAAATGAAATATAAATGGAAAAATTTGGTGCTCAACAGTGATAGGAAATAATGATTAAGTAAAAATAAAACTGTCAAGTCTCTTACTCTTCATGACGGTTAAAGTAAATCCAGTAAAGAAAAAAAACCCTCTGAGTTTGTCAATTAGCAGTTACACTGATATACTTTTTCCCCCCAGAAAACAGCTATATATACAATTTCCAAGTACCATAACATCACAAGGTATGAAAAAGAAATCAATGGGAAAACAAAGTGAGTAATGAAAATTGACATATTCCTGTTACGATATTTTTCTCTAAGTCCCCAAGTCATGTAACTGTTGAGGATCTGTAGAAAATAGCCCCTTTATCTCACTCTGCCTCTGATCCTTGCCTATGTTCCTTAAATAAACTATAATTTTGCAGTGAAATAATTCCTCTAAACGGGTGTGCTATGGCTGACCACTTTGTGGATTTCTTTGCTACAAAGAAATTGTTCAGATTTTTGCTTAAATACCACTGACCTCTAATGTAGCTCTGCCCACTGCACATTTTCATGTCACATTCCCTGGGAAAGCACGTCCTGGCCAGAGCCTGCTTATGGGCTTCTACTGCTCCTGCTGAGGGATGTGTATAAAAAGGACGTCTAGGTACTAAAAAATTTCAACAGAGTGAATGAATATCATCTAGAACTTTGACCAATGAAATTAGGAAAGTGAGTACATGCCACTAGGCACTATAAGCAAAATGGGATGATCTTCCATCTGTATTTAATAATTACTTCCCCCACTACTGAAACAGTGAATTTCAAAAACTCTGAAAAAATACAGCAACCTTAATAACTTCACTAGAGTTTGGGCAAACAATTGTAATCTCCAGTTGTGAAAGCACACTTTTATCTTGTTTGTGTTGTATGGGACTGTTCTTTTTTTTTTTTGGTTAACACTTCTCAGAGGAAATAATTCAGTACCACTGTAATACAGGTATTTAAAAAAAAACTTCCAAAAACCTCCAAAGAAATCTCAAACATGGGTCAATCAATATTGCTGTGCAAAAGGTAAAATAAGCTCTATTTTTGTAAAGGTGACTTCCTTACATTTGTACAAGACATTTCTTCAAACTATCATTTGTTTCTGAATTCTGATTACTGCATGCATACATTTTCCTATCTTCTCTCATTTCCCACTTAATTTATCAGAGTGTAGTACATTATCCCTCTACAAGGTCAAAACTCTCTGATCCATCGGAGACTGAAGTCTCATGGGACTACTTTTACACTGTTGAATCATTACCACCTAAATATTGTACTATTTCTCAACATATGAGTTTGAATTACAGTTTTTGTTATCTGCAGCAAACAGAAAACCTGCAGGTATTGCTTGTAGGCTTACATTTATAAAGGAATTTGATGAAATAATTTTTCTAACCTGTGCAGTACATTTTCTAACCATTGTTAGGGGTTGCTCCCTTCTCTCCTAGACCTCTTCCACTCTCCCATCCATTCTTTTCTCCAGTGGGTAAATGAAGAAATGGGTTCACCAAGGTCATCTTCTCCTTCTTTCCTTCCCTGTAGGCTTTGTTGTGTTGCACCTGAGCCTTCTATCACTTTGTTCACTCGCCGTTTTTTTACCTATTCTTTCAGCACTTCCTTCAGTTTCATATCCCTATGTCTCCATTCTTCCTACTTGTCTTTGCTTGTCATGTGTAAATAGTCATTTTATATACAGTATTTTACAGAACATGGTCTGAACATAAGAACTTGAATCAACTTTAAGAGCTTCTATAAGCAGCCAAATGCTCCTATAAGAATTTATTTTTGAATACTTTGAGTAGACATCTTGTGTTCTGTTTCCTACACTAACCTGAAGAAAGAATTTTTCCATTGTTTAACCTGTAGGGATTTTTTGTCTGCAGTTAAAGGGTAGCTCTTCATTTTCCTAGATGTGGAGGTGATGTGCAGCAAGACTAACAACAAAAGCTGCAACACAGCTTGATGCCAAAGGCAAAACATGCATATGTGCCAAACCATATTTTGCCTGACCAATTTATCAGTAGAAAATACATTAAATCAGATCTCAAGCTTGTAACTGTCTAATTTCTTAGACAATAGAATTGTAGAGATCAAAGGTAGGACATGAAATTAAATTAAAAAGTCCTATATATTCTTTTTGTACATGAAGAATTGCAGTTTTTGTGGAAACCTCCAGTCCTGATTTTAAAATAGCATCTGCAAATGTGTTCTCAGCATCTTGACAAACACAGTTGTCAGCCAGATTTCTGTTACAAAGGTTGATGAATAATTCATTTTTATTCATGCAGCTAACAACTTAGTCTTTATCTGTTCATGAACTTTTCATGAAATTGTCTGCACTCTTTAGGTGGAACCACTCAAGCCACAGTCCAGCATGCACTTCCTCTTCCTCATGAAACCCTTGAATGCTCAGGTTTGGAACTATGCTTCTTAATTGTAGAGCTCTAATGACATTGCTGCAATTCTATGATTTATGTAACCCAGCACCACATAAGGCTTAAATTTCAAAATCAAATAAACAGAGACTTGGTTCTGGCCTAGATACAACTACTCAAGATTAAAATTGAATTTAATCAGCATTCACACTAGTAAGTGCTGAAACTTTTGTGAAAATCAAATATGAAGAAATTGGCTCCCTAAGGAAATGACATAGTCCTACCTATTCTTCAGCAGTAACCTTGGAAATCTGCTTTTCCATGTGACCTTTTTTTTCCTCAAGTTAATACAAAGCCAAGACTTCTGAGAAGACAAAACACGTTCTCTTAATAATTTTTTCAGACTCTCTGCACAAACTTCACGGAAAAGAAAGGTGTGGATTTTTTTTCTCCATCCCCTTTTCTACAGTTCTGTTTATGACCTCTATTTTTTCTGCTATATTATGGCCATCAAATATAAGCTGAAATACTTCACAACAAAATCAACAGTTCTTAATCAACTACTTTCTATCCTCCATCACTGCATGTATTGGTTTTTTTGTTTGGTTTTGGTTTTGGTTTTGGTTTTGGTTTTACATAATAAACTTGTCATGTTTTTTTGGCAAGAATTAAACCTCTAGAGGTACTAATACTCTTTATATTAATGGCTGTATGTTTCTGTACCAGGAGAGCAGAATATATTGTCCCTAAGATGGCTCTAGGACACCATTTTACATCTCCATTCTGCAATGGAGGTCACTTCTCCCTTCAGTATCTTCTCCTTCTTTACATTTTCCATTGTTAGTTTGGTGTAATAGGTATTTTTCAGTCTCACTGAAGGTGAATGGCAGTTTCTCATGTAATCTGTAGCTGCAGATCACACTGATGCATATGACATCCCACATCACCAAGCAAACTGTAAGCTTTTCTCATTACACAAAAAGCACAAGGCTTTGTCATTTTAAAGGCAGTTGCTGTTTGCTTTGGCTTTCATTTTTCTAAATTAAAATCAATTTCTAAATTAATGAAGACAATTTAAAACTATACGTCCACACAACTAGCGCCTTTAATCACCGGTCTGGAATATAATCCATAAATTTACTTATCTAGTAAAAATCATATATTCCCCTTCACTGGCTCCATATTTGATTGAGACTCTCTAAAGAATTTTGTGAAACTGTTTTAGAGGTTTTATTCAAATAGCAATATAATTCTGCTTTCCTAAGAAAACTCAGCAGTTCTTTTAAATAATTCTCCATGCATTAAATTCTAAAATGAAAAATTAACATTAAATATATAATTTGAGGTAATAAACATACAACATCCATTAGTTACTATCCATATCAATTATAATAACATGTTCGAGGGTTCTAAATATAAAGTAAACACACTATGAATATTAAATCATAGCAAATTTTGCATAAATACTAATATCAAAAGAGATCAAAAAAGAACTAGAACAGCGTGACTAGGTAGTCAGGGTGTAAACATAACTGTTCATTATTAAGACTTCATAAACTTTGGGAAAATTTCTTTGATTATTCAGGGATAATTCGGGGAAGACTACTCTAAAGAAAAGGAATAAGGGAAATGGAGGAGCATATAGCATGAGCTACAATTGAAAGATCCTTTATGAGCACTAATTTTTACTTATTCTTTAAAAAAAAAGTCAATATATTTTCTCATGTGGGATATGCAATATAATTACCAGTTGTGTTATCTCTTAGTTTATCAGAAACAAAAGTAAATCAATGATGGCAGATTCTATAATATGTCACCATAAAAAGTACTTTATTTCCTCCTTAGTTTTTAGACTCAGCCACTCTGGGGGATAAATGACACTCTTTGGGCTATATTTTGGGGTTGAATTGAACTGAACTTACAGATTCCAGTTCTCTAGCACAAATCCAAAAGTCCAGTCAAATTCTTGCATCTCCAATCCAGAACCAATAGAAGTCATTTTATTTATCACGGAAAACTAAACACAGACCTACCGCATGGAAGCTCAGTATAATTATTAGTATGAAAGCCCTAAATTGCCATTTTGTCTCATATAACCTCCAGACCAGCTATTTCATATATGTTAGACATAGGCTTTTCAATTTTTTTTTAATTTTTCCCTTTTGAGAGCAGATAGCTACAGCTAATGTTTGAAATAATCAGAACAGGTTCAGTATGTTCTAAGACACTAATGCCCCTTCTTTTAGAAAGAATACCATAAGCATTCACCTAATGATTTCTTCAGCTGAAAGAGCAGGGGAAGGTTCAAATGAAGCAACAATGAAGAAAATTCTCACTGTCTACCCTACAAAGTATATTTCAGAAAAAAAAGATCAAGATTATTTTGGTCAGAAGATTTCTTCTCTGATTGTTGTTTCAGTAAATATTGATACACGACCTGAAAATACTGCCAAATCTAAATTCCAGATGAATTTTGGAAGCTGGGTTCAGAAGCCTAATTATCCCCTTCTTGGATTCATATCTCAGTACTAAATTACAGAAAGGATATAGATAATTCCTGGAGAATGATACTTGCTGTCTTTCTGATGAAAAAGATGTTGCACATTTTAGGAAAACAGGGTAGCAGTTACAATCACCTTAGATGGTCTTGCAGCCTTTAAGCTAGAGGCTGTAACATTCTTGAAGAACTCAGAAACATGCAGAGAAATCACTCTGGTCTTAGTAACTGCTCTTAAACACTGTTGAATAGAAAACAGATGAGTCAACATCACACCTTAAAACAAAACAAAACAAGACCATCTTCAGACATTCGCTAAGAACACTTTTCACTCTAGACCTCACTGGAGACCTGGAATTAACTATTTTCTAGATGCTATTTGGCTTCAGGTAGTCCCTGTGCTGTTTCTCAGCCTATGACAAAAGAGAGGCAGAACTCTTATGCAAACAGAAAGTATTCATGAAATACAAGGAATGTCTAGAAGCAGGAGGGGGAGAGTTAATGCATATTATAGGTTTATACATCTCATATACACAGATCATCCTATATTATGTCTAACTAATTTATTAGACATAGGGTCACTGATACTCTCAAAGACAGATTCTGACTCATATTTATCCAACACGTGAAGTGTATAAATCAAATATATATGCATAATTGTGCATATCTAGCTCAAGAATTTTTTAAAAATATTTTGTAAAGGTGACAGAAGACCATTTCCAAAGTTAATGGATAGAATACAATACTTCAGTTAGCAGGGACTAGAATGATCACCTTATTCAGTTTCTTGACCAATTCAGTGTTGACCAAAAGTTAAAGTTCGGCATTAAGCACATGGACCACAGGCCTCCTTTGAAGGCACTGACAGGCACAAGGCATCAACAACCTCTCTAAAAAGCCTGTGCCAATGTTTGATCACCCTTGAAAAAAAGAAAAGTTTTCCAAAGTCTGAACTTCCCTGGTTGAACCATTCCCATCTGTCTTGTCATTAGACCCCAGTGAGATCAGCACTCCCCTCTCCAGCTGCTGTCCTCAGGAAGCTGTACAGAGCAATGAGGTCACCCCTCAGCCTCCTTCTCTCCAAACCAGACAAACCCAGAGCCCTCAGCTGCTCCTCACAGGATGTGCCTTCCAGCCCTTCCACCAGCTCTGTTTTCCTCTGGACCATTCAAGGACCTTTCTGTCCTTCTCAAACTGTGGGGCCCAGCACAGCACACAGGACTCGGGGTGAGGCTGCCCCACAGCTGAATCCAGCAGGATGATCCCAATCACAGCTGGTGATGCTGTGTCTGATGCAACCCGGGATGGGTTTGCCCTCCTGGCTGCCCGGGCACACACTGCTGGCTCACCCTGAGCTGCTGCCACCAGCACCCCCAGATCCCTTTCTGCAGGGCTGCTCTGCACACACTCCTCTTCCAGCTTATACTTGTGTCCAGTTTTACTGCATCCCAGGGGCAGAATCTGTGTTTGTTCTTGTTAAATTTCATGGCACTGATAATTACCCAGTGCTCCAATGTATCCAGATCCCTCTGCAAGGTTCTTGTCCCCAAAGAGAGTCAACAAATCCACAGTTGATGCTATACGACAATTTCATGTATTCTATGCACTTTGAAATAGAGAAGTTGCTATCTCTCTGTGCAGAAGGTGAGTTACCTGCCTTTTTTGGTTTATCCCACTTAATTATTTTATACACCTTTCTTTGAAAGCCAAATATAAAAAGTAAGCTGCTAATACAGCTCAGTATTTAGGACATCTTCAGAAAACTTTAAAATATCCAAGAGTCTGTTTCATGTTTTAGTTTATGCTATACCTACTTCACTGGTGTCAGAGTGGAATAGCCAAATCCTAATGGAGAAGTCACTGCCTGAGCATTCTCACAGTACACAAGGACTCACACACTCGCCACGAGAGACTTTAAGTTCTGGATCCATAGATCTTTTGCTGTGGATGGCTCCAATGAGCTGAAGGGTGCTCCTGTCGACTCCTCTCTTAAAAACACATGCACTCTCAGGAGCTCTTTCTTCTTTTTCAGGCTCAATCCTACGTTTCCCATAGCAGTCTGACTCCTTGGATTTATAAAAGTAAATAATTTAATAGTGTGGTGCAGTAGCAGGTCATTTTGAGATGGATACCTCTGGGGAGGGATTTCAAACAAAGAAGTCCCTGGCCAATTATACTCTCCCCTCTCATGCTCTCAACATGCCTTACCAGAGCCTCTTGGTCCAGTGGTGATTTTTAGGCTGGGTGTTCTAGCACCTTATTGCAATCTTTCTCTTTGTCCATGTAGGCAGGCTGTTAGCTGTCCTTGTCAAGTTGCAGCTTCAGCTGATGGCTCTGGTCTCCTTGTCTTCTGGTTTGGATGTAAAGTGTACTTGCTTGCAGCTGCAACCCTAGACTTAGGTTAAATGTCACTTCTCAACAATGGAAACATCAGTGTGTTATCAGTATTCTGGTTATACTAAAGACAAAACACAGCACTGTACCAGCCACCAGGAAAATTACTAAGGAAATTCTCTCCCAGCTGAAAACACATCTAAGTGTATGTTCACAGCTTGGGGCCCAAGACTTCAGCAAATCCATCTACTCATGCTAAGCAATCAGACCTAAGAAAACAACACAATAAATCACAATATTATATTACTCATTCTACTTAAAACATATTTCAGTTAAACAAATATCTGTTAAAAGTAAGGCTTGCGCTAGTGTTCTGTACTTGTAAAAACATAATTCAGAATATTCACTACTGACTATTTGCAGCACACAGAACTTTTTTATATGTAGGAACTTGCAAGGAAGGCAATTATTTCAGAAAAATGAGTAAGAACAAAGAATAT
This sequence comes from Drymodes brunneopygia, assembly GCA_013400955.1. Classification (NCBI taxonomy): domain Eukaryota; kingdom Metazoa; phylum Chordata; class Aves; order Passeriformes; family Petroicidae; genus Drymodes; species Drymodes brunneopygia. The sequence continues at coordinate 28,469 of VZTZ01022840.1, read as the reverse complement.
TAGGGCAGCCTCAAAGAGCAGGTAGCATCCTTTCTATCAGCACTATGTATGACCCAGTGATTTCTACCATCCAAAAAAATTTCCTTTCACATCTCTGAGACTTTAAATACAATTTATTACATATGACACATTCACAAACCTCCCAAACTGGATGTAGATCTCATTTTAAACACCTTATTGCTGTTCCTCACTTTCTCCCACAAACACTGAAGAAAACTGCCAACACAGACAGCAGAATTACTATCAGTAGTGATACTTAAAGTTAGTCTATAGACATTAAAATACTGATTTGGTTTAGTTTACAGATAATGAGCTAGAGTCTTCCATGTTGCAAAAAGATAGGTCAATTACAGTTCCCTTCTTTTTGCACTGATTCTACAATTTAATGGGCACATGAAACTTCCATTAACAATAATGGGACTTCTGTGCATGCACTGTAGAGAAAATAAAGCCCTATGGAGTTTTTTCTTATAAACAGCATGAAACGAATGGAGAATGATAATAATCTCAAAGAAGTAATGCAAATAGGAGTATCCTGAATGAGAAAAAAGTCCAGGAGAGTGGTCCTGGTGCACAGGGAGTAAAATCAAGGAGTGAAAAATGCACAGTGCTAAACAAGACAGCAAAGAAAGTCAGCTCAGAAAGTGATATTGCAGGTGTGTTGGTCCAGAATACTCAGAGACTAAATATCTGCAAAATACATAAAGCAGAGACGTTAAAAATATTTTAAGACCAAATGAAAGAAGAATTGAAAAAAAATGCTTGTCAGTGGGCTAAAATTAAGTAATTTATAAAACAAGTTAGGATACACAGATAGAGCTAGTATATCTGCAGAATGCAGATGTGAATAAATAAATTTTAGAAGTACTCATAATACTGTTTATAGTGTTACTTTAGTTACACTAGGCATGTTTTTGAGATTTTACCCGACTGATTGAGGTATTAATGAACTTCCATCTTACAGATCTTAATCTAGGCCATTCAATTGGATCAAAGCACATCCAACTTTGTTCTTAGTTGCACTCTAGCTTGCATTCATGCTCCATTTTTGCAATTAATTCTCTGTGCTTATGTTTCAGTAAATAACTGACTTGTGAAAAATCCGTTTCCTGTTTTTGTCTTTGACTGCAGAAGGGTTACTGGGCCTAGGCAAGTTTACCATGAAGGTATACTTGCCAGTAAGTCTCATAGGACATGCTTGAATCTACCATAAAACACTGAGTTTTCATTTTTTAAAATGAAAAAAAATAAATTTACTGTTATTCAGTGCATAAAATGTATAATGTACTACATTCACATTCGCACAATTTTTCTAAATCTACATTTACCAGGAAAAATATTAGAACTTAAATGCTAATTCTTGGAGCCCCAAATAAAATCTATACATTGTGTTTATATATTTGATATTTATTTCTGCAATGACTTTCTGTTTTATGCATTTCCTCATGCTTTTTAAAATCAAAATATTCATGATTAAAATATCAATAGTAAATATTTTGTCCTTTATACTGTTTTGTTGGGGTCTTTTTTATTTTGCCTCATAGCATTTGCTGGTTTTAATCTTTCTCAATGGAACTTATTTGCATTTAGCATAAGCATAAATAAAAAGACTGGGATTTGGGACAAGTTTTGTGGTTTGGTTTTTGGTTGTTTCGCTGTTGGTTCCCCATGAATGTACACATGCATAAACTTATAGGATTATAGTTGTTGTTTGTGTGTTTGTGTTCTTTTTGGCATATTATTTGGAATTTGGTGGTTCATATTTCATTATTAGCTCCTTTGAGACATGTAAAACATGTATGAAAAAATGCATGAAAAGCATAGTGAACAAAGTGCAAGTATTTCTAAAGACATAATTTAATATTACTTTCATGTACTTTGAATAAAGCTTTTAAATAAATTTAGCTGGAAAGAGGGTGAAAAAAGAAAAAAAAAAACAGAATTCTCCCTTGACAATATTTCATACTCTAAACATAATATTTATTCAAAGAGTGTCAAAGGAAAACTGAGCTTACTCATACAAGAATTAAGGGGAAAAAAAACTTTAAGCATCTTTCTAGTTGAAGCACACTGTTGTCCAGACAATGCATGAAAAGCATCTGTCAGTATAATTGAAAACTGAGGCTGTGGAGTGTAATGTGAAGTACAGCTTAAATGAAATTTGCTGATGGTCTTCCATGGTATGCCATGGCTCACCTGAATGATGCATTTCTCACCCATTATTGCCCTAGAAAACCTAAAATCTCCATTCATATGTTCCTCTGCAGAAAACATAACCACACATTCCTGCCACACTCAAGCTTTACTCTAAAGCACATCCTCTCCCACACTCCCTTAAGCTCTTAATAATCATATAAACCATAACTTAATTGAACATTTGTAAACACACTCACACACTCTCCAGCCACAGCTTCAAATTTCATAGCAATTTTAATCTGAGAATGCCAATTTTGCAAACTACAGAGCTGTAATCCACCTCAGTGTAATCCTCAGTCTCAGAACTTAATGTTTTTCTGTGGAAAACATTTGGAGGACGATTAATAAAGCTGGCTTCCCACTGATGTTAAATTTCAACAATCACACCTTTTTCATGAAAAATAAAAACACCACCGACAAAAACAATGCCAAACACAGAAACAGCAGCAGCAACAACAACAACAACAACAAAATTAAATGCAGGTTTGAGGGGAGAATGGCTGGAGGAAACTGGACAAAATATAATCAACAGCATCTTTCCATGCCATATAAAAATGTAAATCTTTCCATGCTGTTACATGATCCCTCTGAAAGAGTCTGTAACTGTACTTTCCAATGAAGGCTTTAGCATGCCTACTCTACTCTGTTCTATTTGTAGAAAAGGCCCTCAGGGGAGTCACATTATCTTAACTCTTCCCAAAATTTCAGATAGAGCAGTCTGCTTTAGCCCAGAACTACCTATTTCCATTAAAGAATGGGAATCCTAATGATCTTTGCCTCCAAAAAAGAGATTATTTGGTCCTCAGCATCTTGAGCTTTATTGAAAGGATTGCCTGTGCTACCAGATGACTTTGCAAGACCATTGTCTCTTTTTACCTTGCTGAATACAACCAGGAGAATTACTCTATGTGTCTCTAAACACAGGGGTGTTACAATAACAGGAGGTATAAGACAATGAAACAATTTACATGGAAAATCTGCAACAATACTGACTGCCATGCGTTCTCTCACTTGCAAGGAGCAGCCTTCTTCTCAGAAGCAGGAGAGTCCCCGGCAATTGACCTGAGACTGACTTCTCAGCCAGGCTCTGCTTCCTCATAGCTACTGTAAAAATTGACTCTGTCCTGAATGAAACCAGGACAATTCCCTTTACTTTTTTTTGTTTTACAAAGTTTAATAAATAACACTATTTTCCTACTGTACTCTATCTACAGCATCTGAAAAGATAAAACAGCCTAACTCTACAACATTTCTGTTACATTCCAATTCCATTCTGTAATGGGTTTTAGTTTGGAGTCAAGTCTAGGATTTAAGACAAAAGTATGCCTAATTTAATTTAGATTTTTAGGGTTAATTCCTTAATATCTTTCCAATATATCTCTATTTTCTTCCTATGTTAAAAGGCAAACTTAGACAAAGCAGGTTATGTGAAAAAGGTATAATGTAATTAACAAAACCCCAAAGGCTTCTCACTATCAAAAAAAAGTTCAAAACAGAATGGAGCACAGAAGATTGAGAAACAACAAATATGTAAACTATGAAGGACAACCTGAAAGTGACATGAGGGATAAAGAAGAAATTACAGATACAACTAAAACTTGCATACAGAACCTGAAGATGATAATTCAGAATATCAGATTTGGAGTTTTCTCTGATTAATTTAAGGTTTTTTTGCTCTGTAAGCATTGACAGTAGTTTATTCATAAAATTCGGTAGCAGTTAATTAGTTTGGATTAACATATGCTCATATAATAAGAGATTTACTCCTTTATTTAGCACTAGAAATCTAGAATAATATCAGGATTTTTAGCTAGAATTAACAGCTTATTCAGCTAGTGTAAATCAGAGTGGTATGAAAATTATTTTAAATACGGTTTATCTGAATTTCACTATTTTTAAAAATTAAATACCTCCTTAATCATTTCATTTCTATGTTTTTGAAGCCAAAAAGTATTTCTCAAGTAAATTAAGGTCCCTACTGCATGAAAAATATATAGATTTTGAGAGGCAGTTCTCAGAGCCAGACAAAGAAAAAGGTGGATTTACTATCTTATGTGCTGAGCAGAGGCAAATATTACCGTTCCTTGATTCTTTTTTTTCTGTCATAATTCCTAAGAAAAGGGAAGAAGCTAAATCTTGGATATAAATCTGTCACAAAATTAATATTTACCTAAAATCATGAGCTATCCTGTAAAGTAAGAAGAGAACAGACTATGTGGTATTTATATATCTGACCACATCCAAGCAGCCATAGTTTATACTGAACCTGGGTTTCCTGGAAGAAGAGCAGGCAGGAATGGAGCACTGTAGCAATATTTTAGAGCACCTCGAGCTGTATTTGTCAAAAGATCCTTGAAGCAAGCAAAGAAGTGAAGAATAATGAAACAAGAAAAAATACCTGTGAAAAAAAACTGTGAAAAAATTACATCAAGAACTGTGGAAATCATACATACCTTGATTTGAAACATCCTGAGAAGATAATATTTGCTGTTTCTCTAAGAACCCAGAAATGTACTGAGCCCATAGCCAAGTGATAAAGAGGTTGGAACACTTTTTGTACAACTTTTCTAGTATGCTGGTGATAGCTTAGAAGATTGTTAATTTCTCAGTAGAAAAAGAGCATTTCATGAAAACTGCTAAATGAAGTACAGGAAGATTTTTCAGGTAATTTTTAAATATCACCAACTAAGAAAGCAAGAAGTCTGGTAGGTTATTTTGAAGGAAGAATTATCATTTTCAGCTATTATATTTTCCTTACAGAAAAACTTCTCCTTATTGGGAGGAGATGGAATACGAATTTCTTAAAACAAATCTGGCCGAGGACTTTGGATGAAATTGTTTCAAATTGTTTAACTTTTGGAATTGCTGTAATTGTCACACTTATGTTCTCTAATTGACATTTATCAGCATGGCATCAAACATATTAAATCTGTTATTTCTTCTTTAACTTTGGTTCAAATACTCTTTTTCTAAAGATTTTCTTTAATTTTTTCTTTGGTTTCTTTTTCAAAAATTGTTTTTTCAAATGAGACAATAGATACCTTCTAATATATCCCCTACAAGATCATATTATAAAAATGACCTTTGTTTAATATATCAAAATCTAGAAATAAGAGAGCTTAGAGTTAAACATACTGTATTTGTCTTCCTAATGTCTACTAATGTACTCTAAATTTCAACATGGTAAAAGGAAGAACATGAAGGGTATGTACTGAAATAAAAAATAAAGCTAAACCCTATGAGTTGCTTTTGTTTCATTCCTTACTTCTTACATGGATGTTGCTGGGTTTAAGATTTTTTAACATTTTTTCATTCATATTTTTGTATGCTATGCAGCAGGTAATTATATCTGAATTTCTTGAATGGCAAAAGGACTCTAAGGAGAAAAGGAAGGCTATATTCAGTTCATGCAGAACCATAATTTGGTCTCCATAGTACAAAATTCCTATTTCTAGCACCACAGGATCAGTAAAAATAAACTAAATCCAAGGATTATTTATGAGCCTAACTTATTGCTGTTGATGTCAATACTTTCACCAGTTCACCGCCATAACCATCAGCTACTGAAACTTTGATCAAGTGCTTTACACTGTTTCCACTTATCTCACTTGAAATATGAGATATCAGGTAAATTTAACGTAGCTTAAATAGCTTTCTTGGGGTTGTTATGACTCAGTTGAATGAACAGTCAATCTCAATTACACTTTTAATATACTGAGTCACAGACACATTCATAGGATGTGAACCCTCATATATATCTTCAAGAGACAGTGGTGTGAACTGGCATAATCAGCTCAGTATAAATAGATATCTACTGCCTTGAAAATAAAAGTGATTTTCTTTAACTCTTTTTTGACAATGCTTTATGCTTATGTTGATTTCAAAAAACTTAGTGCTAAATTACCAATCAAACATTTCAACAGATATTCATATACAGTAACATTTTGGGGTTTATTGCACTCATTAGAAAATGAAAGAAAGGCCATTTACAAGAAAACAACAGTCTGGTGCTGTTTATTATTTCCCTTTATCTTTTTTTTTCTGTCACAGTGCGTCCTTCCATGCCTCCATTTACCAGGACATTGTACAGAAATAACACAGCTTGCTTGCCATTGTGCCTGCTATCAGCTGTCATATTCCACATAGCTGGCTTATATTGAGTAATATTTCTCTTTACTTCCTCTCCTTATCACGAGCTTCCTTTATTGTGCTTTTGTTCCCCACAATAAAGTAGAAGACTCTTCACAGCATGACCTTATAACTAGCTTTTCAAAAAACATTTGGCATGCACAAGCAAGTTACTTGCACTTCTTCATACTCACAGAAATCAAATGAACTGCAGCATATGCTGCCTTAAAAAGATAGTTTGAAAAAACCCAGACAGTAGTAGACAAATGCCAACTGCAAACACCTCAACACTTGATCTGAGAACAAACTCCAGTATGAATTTGCCATCAGGGATGTATAAAATTTATGTATTGCTTTGCTTTTTTCCATCATTGGGACTATAATAAGGATGTGGCTGCAGCTATACAGCTGTGTAGCTCCATCTTTAAATCATAGATTTATCCAGCCTGCATTCACAGTGAGAGTTTGTCTACTCTTTTACATGGGTTCAAGCAGAAGCAAACCACTAAACACACCCGACAATGAAAACAAGCTCCAACTGTTTCAGAGAGAATTGTAACATTCATAATTCATTTTGAGGGCATTTTTTGTCTTATCGAATGTATATATAAGCTATAGCAAATATAAATATATTTTTGATATTCCATATCTATGCTACATAAATGAAATAGTTTCTGGAGCACTGCATAAAATTAAATCTTCTACAGACTTCATCAATGATTGGAATAATTAGCTCTACAAAGTAAGAAAAGACAATCATCAAGAAATATTTTCTCTCTTCAACCTTGTGTCTTCATACAAGCTACAGCCAAAAGCAGTTGCCATGTCAATAAAACAAGTAAGAGTTATTACATTAGATATTTTTATTTAACTATTTAACATTTCATACAAGTATTGCACTGTATGTATATCAATATATATGTATCTACATATATATATGTGTACATATCTATGTATGTATACAAAAACACAAGGAACTACCTCTGGCCCTACTCACTCTTCCCTCCTTGCACTTCTCTTCCCATGAAAACACTGTTGTGGTATTTTATGTTCTACCACATATCACAATAAAAATGGCTTTACATACAGAAATACTGGTGCTATTTTCTTGCTTTGTCGCTGAAACTGATGTTACATTTTCTGGATATGACTCAGCTTTACATATACCTCAACAAGAGCAGGAAGGTATCCCATTCTTCCCACTCCCATTGGCACCAATCAGTATTTCAAAAAAAGGCTGCTGCACAAAAAGAAGTGCAGCTAGAGAAGACAGGCTCACTGGCTGTTCAGTTATGCAGAATATAAAAGATCAGCTTTTCTCTTTCTACACACTTCTCAGGAGTTATAGCCAACCAAACCACATTTACAATTCTTCTCAGTTCTTTGCGTCCATTTACTATGTGTACATTATTCTGGCTTGCATTCAGAGAATGTGTGCTGAATTCTAAACACATACACTGCTCAATATTCCACTAGAAACACTGTGTACAGTGATGGTTTCTGAATGCATGCATTAGATTTACTTCTATATTCATTTTGCACATAGC
>VZTZ01022840.1:4255-20577 GCA_013400955.1 Drymodes brunneopygia | reverse complement strand
TTTTTTTTTTTTTTTTAATCTCACCCTCCCCCCCTTCACATTAGTTTGTGTATACTGCTAACCCTACTTTTCACTGAGTATTGTGTTGGCTGGAAACAGTGGGTGTCAACCTGGCATTTTTCCTTCATGATACAATTTGTTTTCTTGCCAGTAAGGTTTAGAGCAATTATCTGATATAAAATTACAATCCGAAGATAGTTGTCATGCAAATATTAAACCATCTACCCTATTTGCATATTTGCAGATAACTTGCTAGAGCCATATAAATTAGTTTTAAATAGTTCAATATATAAGGGAAGCAGCAAAGCATACCATGATAAAACAAGAATTCTGAGGGTTTCTCCATCATTACATTTCAATTTTGGTTGAAGATGAGCAAATGAAACCTAAATTAAGCTCTTCTACAAACATGTAAGTTGGTAGAACTTTTACAAATCTTCATTACATTTTAATGACCTGTCATATTTCCAAACAGTATATAGTAATAACTTATGTCTAGACACAGTAACTCAGGAAAATATTTCATGAATGAGTTAAAAATAAATTTACAGACTTTCAGACTAGATAGCAACCAGACATTTTTTTCAGATTCCAGATATGCTATGTTAGCAGGTTTCATTTTATACAATTTATTCCATTCAATTTCCTCTTGAATGCTTCTAGAAAAAGTATAGCCTTGGATGCGTATTGCACATGTGGTACTCCTAATATTCAAATGCAAATGAAAGCAGCAGAGATATCTTTCTGTCAATGAAAGTCATTTTTCAAGAGTCTAATATAAGTAAATATGAATAAGATCGGCTCTATTACAAATAGTGATTGTATTTTCTTAGACATCTGTAAGTGCTGAGTGAATTAGTTACTTACATTAAACACAAAATATTGATATATTAGAAAAAAGAATGCAAAATATATGTTTGAAATATAGATGTAATTAGATAATATTATCTATAAGTCAAATATTATATATCATTAGAATATAGTACATAATTAGAATACAATGGAATAAATCTCCAAACAGACTTTACCAATAGTATTATTCACCAGAAATAATCTGTTGCTCTTCATTTTCTCAATATAACCACTTGGATGTAGATGACCTAGAGAATATGCTTGCCCAGCCCATTTCCTTCACCAAGTAGGCAATTGAATACCGTATGTGCTGAGCCCTCTAGAGACTTACAAGGTGGAAGGGAATGACTTGCATATTATTTTCTGATTTCAATTTCAACCACAGAAACATCTCCCCAGCTGAGTCAGTCATTCATTTCATATTGGCAGCACCGATAAGCCCTCAGCTTGCTTTGTAATGAGATGATGAGTTTATTTAATAAAGAAAGGAAATAAACTCTCCCTAGATCAGAACCTATTTCCTTTTGCAAGCAGATGTTAGGGCACTAGAAAAATTGTATTTTATCTCATGGGAGTGCTGCATGTCTAGAGAAGCTGTCTGATTTCTAGAGCCATTGCCAATTTGTTCTCTTTGTTCCTTGTTGCCAGCCAAATGTAAGTTTCACCATGCCAGACGCCACACAAACTGAATGTTGCGCATCCAGCAGCTATCTATCAGTGCAGCCACATTCCAGGACAAACTGAAATGCTCAGGTAATGGCTGGTATAAGTTCTAAAATGAGTAGCTTCATCCAAGAGGAACTTAACAACAGCTCCATCTGGTACCTCTTCTCACTGCTAATTAGCTGGCAGGGTAGTGGGAGCTGGCTAGAACAGCTGCTGCATTCAAAAAGTTTGCTTAGCATGAACTATAAATTTGGCTGCCAACAATTTCACACCCTAAGAGGTGCTCTTGGAAGGATTATTGCCCTTGGCAGTTAGCTGCCTCCCTAGTCACAGAATGCCTCACTTTGTTATTAAAGCAAATTAAAGAGATTGATGTTTATTGAGTGTTAGGCGACCCGCTAAACAGTGGAATAAGGTTTTCTTGAAGGGTGGGTTTAACGCCAGACCTGGACCTGAATTCAGTCTGAACACACTATCTACAGTTTTCCTGACATAAGAGAAGTGTGCAGAACTTGCAGAAGAAAGATATTCTCTGGAAGGCCCCTTTCCAGTGTGCATACACCAGCAGAAGAAAAGGAGAGGGGCAGTCCTGAAGTAAAAGCACAGGAAGTGTTCATTATGAGAACAGGTACTTTCACACACTATTCTAGCAAAACAGAGTATAAAACATGCAGTGTTTACAGAGGAACATGTATACCTGTAGCTACAATTAGGCTCCCAGAACATCCTCAACCCAGATGAGGACCAGTCAATACAGAGCTGTACTTTACAAAGCACAGTCTGAGGACTGACTGCTACTGCCTGGTGGCTTTTAATAGAAATTTGAAATTGAGTGGATGGCAACTAGTTCATGGACAAGGGGAAGAACCTTACTCAGCTTTCTCAGCAATTCAAAAGAAAAACCAAAGATAGTATAAAAAGAAAGGAAAAAATTAAAAACAAACAAAGAAACAAAAAGAACCCAACCCAAACAAAACAAAACAAAACAAATCAAAATCCCAAAAAAATAAAGCAAAATAAAGTAAGTAACAAGGTGAATCCCAGTATGAAAAAGCACAAAGGCACAGGGTAGAAGAGCTTACCTCAGCCTTCTTTCTGGGGTGAAAGGCTTCATTCTGGGATTTTTAACATCTGTTATTACCAACAATTTATGTAACACTATGTAGAACACAGTTCTATTACTTTCTTAATTTTTCACAGCAAAATTTAATACTTGACCTCATATGTCAAATATCTACCATATTCTCTCACACTCAAGCATAACCGACAAGAAACCATAAAAGAAAGAGGGAAAAGAATAATCTGTGTTAGTGAGATAGTTCTGTTAACAGCAGTATATATCCTTTCAGACTACTTCTTTTGAAAAGTTGTATTTATTAAAAACTTTTCAATTTTGAAGCAACTAAAGCTAAGCGCTTGTGAATGAAAAATTATTTTCTATTCCTTTTTAAAAGATACACACACACACACACACACACACACACACAGATATGAATATGAGGAACATACTTAAGAAACGAAATAATTCACTTCATTGCCAAAATCTAAAAGTAGAGAAACAGACAGGGAATATATAATATTTAAGAAGGGAAGCCAGTCATCCCACATTTCAGCCCCCAGAATAATGCTGGAATGAATGTTTACAAGCTAATTGTATGCAAATAGAAAATCACTGAAATTACAAAAAACATAGCAAATGTGAATTAATCAGACAAAAAGAATCATGCAAACAGCTTTCTTTATGACAGGTCTACTGCATTAATTAGGGGGAAACATTACTTTCTTATATAAGTAAATTGAATAGAAAGTGCTGTTTTAAAAATTCAGTAATAATACTGACTTGAAATGCATGGTACATACCTTAGAAAGTAAGTCTGTAACTAAAAAAAAATTGCAGATTTTAGATCTGTCACAAAATCAGTCAGATGAAACTCAGTAAAGATAAATGCAAAGCCCTACATTCGGAAAGGTGATAACAAATGCAAGAATGGAAAACGAGCAAGTACAGATGGGGCTGAAATCCTGCAAAAAGGAGCTAGATGCTGAGTAGATAAAATAGACTGTGAGACAAAAGTGCAATGTTATTCCTTATCATTGTGTCAGGCAGCTATCATTGTTGGATATAGCAACAACAATGTTATATATGACACTAACAACAGCAATTATGGTCTGCTTATTCTAGGGGGCTATCATTTTTAGTACACCTTTAGTTTTGGGTGTAGCAGCTAATGATTTAAGCAAATGTATAGAAGACAAAGTATGTTGCATGCTGAGAAAACATTGCATCTATATACTCTGCTTTAATACAAAGAGCACTGAGGTCTTCTGTAATGAAAGTGGAAAAAATTTTTCTTGTGGGACCACAGGTGAAAAATTAAAGACTACTGCAATTGCAGCCCTGTAAAGGTTATAAAATCTTTACTGGAAGTTTTTAAATTGCCAAATAATTAACAGTAACAGGGAAGATCTAAGTACACTTTAGACCAGAAAGACAGATAACATGATCCCTCAAGGTTCCTTTCAACTCTCACCTTCTTTTATCCCAAATACACATATCATACTTGCTTAGTTGCAATGACTTCCATTACTGGACAGGATCTAACAAGAGTTCCATAGGTCCTTAGAGACCTCTGAATTGACAAAGTGAATTTGATGGCAGAAAAAGCCATAAAGTTTCCAAAGATACAAAAAGACACAAAATTCATGCTGTAGGGTTTGAGGTTTTTTCCTCCTATGAATTTGAGTATGTGTGGTTTTTACTAATTTTTGTTATTTCCTTATGCTTTTTTCTTTTGAAATGCCTCACCCATAGCATCTCTGAATACAGTTCTTCTGTAAACTGTACTTGGTTAGACACACTGGCAAAATTTAAAACAATGTCCTTTTTTTTAATATTTCATATACAATTCTCCTTATATTAAGATAGAAATAAGTTGCATATATTCTGAAATAAAATTATTAAACCAACCATATTCTTAGACCCTATTTAAATCCCTCAGAAAATCCTATAAGATCTTTTTGACAGAGATCAGACAACTTAAAAATTAGTTTCCATGGTCCCTATTGTTCCCAGTAAAGTCTCTAGGGCCAGAAGTAATACAGTCTATAGACAACCTGTATTGAATTTGTCTGTTAACACCCGAAGTGTCTAATACATTGCATAGCACCATGCTAACCTTTTGTTTTTCCTTGCTAGATATTCCAAACACCCAAAAAATGTGCAAAGGGCAACATGTGCTCACATTGTTTTCAAATTTACCTTATGGATGCACAGCAAATGTTGTCCTCAGAAATACACACAGGCATTCCAAAAACAGTAATCAAAAACCCAACAAGACTCAGTTTCTTCAGCAATAAATGTCTAGACAATAATATTTTGGAGCACAAATTGTTCAATTATATGTATTTTTTATAGGTAAATAATAGTATTCAAAACTAAAACATAGAAATTTTACTTTTGAGTGTTTGATCAACAACACATTAGATCTTATTTTGCAACATTTTCCTTCTGAAACCTTTCCCACATAAAATCTACTTATCCTGTGCACACATAAGAAGCAGAATGATACAACTAGCCAAAGTCACCTGCCTCTTGCTTTAAAACAAATTTAAAAATTAGGGTAGTCCAGAAAGCATCCTCTGAAATTTTTGTTTCTTGAGGATTCACAGCTACAATGTTCAAAAAGCACGCACATAGGACCTACTCCTAAACATTATGTACAATTCCAGCAGCTAACAAGGTATCTAACTAGTGACCTACATGTACAATTACCTCATTTGCAAACATACAAGATAATTTAACGTGCAAATTAGTCAGAGATTTCTATGTATAAAATTATGAACGTGAATTTTTTAATCCAGGTTAATCTGAATTCAGTTCCTCTTCTTGAAAGTCAAATCAGATTGGAATGCCTTAGTTCCACCAATTTCACAAGATCATTGATGCCTCTTTCATATAATGTCGTATGTGTGTTCTATAAACTATATATTTAAAAATCCCCAAATGATACAGTAATTGAAAATAAAAAAAAGTACACTGGAGACAAAAAAAATATGATCAGATCAATAAAGCCAATTAGTGAATGCAAGAAAACCAATTTCTTAATTTGAAATAATATTGCAGTTTGTGTAAATAATGCATACTTGCTCCAGAAGCATGCATTACAGCAAATGAGCTCTTTGAAAAAGATACTGTGTTTCTGATGTTACCTTTGCAATTACATTATTGATGTTTCTTAAAATATGAAATATTTATAAAAGAAATTGGACTTAAACATTAAGGATCCAAATGTAACTTATTTTGAGGCCTTGAATGAGTATGTAGCTCAATCTTCCACACATTTAAAACATTATTTCGGTGGTACCAACTGGACACCCATTCCAAAAATCTCCCAAACAAACAAGAAAATTGTAATGGAAGGCAAAGGATTATTATTTAATATCTGGTGATTTTAAATGCTAGGTACTTTCTGTTCCACCACTACCTTCAAGTTTAAAATAAGAATTCAGTCCAGACTGAATTCTTATATCATGCATACTACAGTGTAAGGCCCCAAACAACTTGCTCAGCATGGTGGGCTTATGGTTGTTCGTGTATTCTTAGTTCGACACACAGGAGAAATACCAACAAGATATTCTCAAGAGGTCAAAACAACAAAAAAAGGCTGTCAGCTTTAGAAAATCAGAGAACTTTAGCAAAAGGTTTAGTGCAACAATCAATCAACAAAAAACACTTCCCAAAGCTTTAACTTGCCCCATTCAACTTAGCAAACTTTAAGCCCATTCAATTTCAAATAATTCAAGAATTCCAAAAAGAGGGAATTAGAAGAAGAAAGAGAGAAAAAGATAGAAACAACATAGAAAAGGACACATATAACTACCAACTCCTGGGTTCCAAAGATGGTAGAAACTCTGAGAAGAGGTAGGATCCAGACAATGCAATGGACTTGTGTTAGGTCTTAAATACCACTTGGCCTTCCTGGGCTGGTTCCCCAAGTGGGACTTCCAGTCATTTGGCCTCTCAGGAGCTGGGTTGGGGGCTGCAGCAGTGGGGCACTGCCTCCAGTGTGCCAATGATTGGCACCACTGCCAGGTTGAGATACAGGCTCTGGGGTGGAGGTGTGGGGCAGTTCACTGCCTCATGGGAAGGCCCCACCTGCCTCTCCCTGCATCCCAAAATATCTTAAGACATCAATCCTTCCAGTCTTTCACATACAGCTGCAAAGGAAACTTCTGCATTTATACCAGCAACTGTCTAAGGCTCATTTGCAACATCAGGCTCCTCAGGGAAGTGGTCAGAGCATCGGCCTGACAGAGTTGAATAAGCATTTGGATAATGCTTTCAGGTACATGGTGTTATTTTAGGAGATGGTCCTGTGCAGGGCCTGCTCTCAGACTCAATGATTCTTGTGGGTTCCTTCCAACTCAACATATTCTGTGATCCTGTGATCTGTGGGTTTGAACATTTCGGTATTTGAAAGCACATTTTATTCAATCAAAGTTCAAATAAAAGCTTTATGTTGTCAGCTTCTACATGAAGAATGAATACAGATTTCAGAGACCTCAATCCACCTGTCAATTTTGTTTAAAATTGATGGGGTAGGATCTGTTGTCTTTTCATCTATATCATCCACCTATACTGTCCTATCATCAGGTCATAAGAGATTTAATGTTAGGTCTTAGCATATAGATGTTAAGGTAAATGCTAAAATTAGGTAAAAATTCAGTTTGCATGCGCTTAGAAGATGGAAGTGAATGTATACAAAAGTCCCAGGTCAAATTTTAACACGTTTACAACAGGTGGATATTCTCCACACATGTGAAAGAACAGTACCATTAGTGTCATGGTCATCATACATAAGGCCAGAGCAAAGATTATAGATAATCAATACCTAGTACTAAACCAAGAAAAAGCTGTGTCATTCCTGTTTTAATAGTGTGTGGGTTTTGCGGTTTTGTTTCTTGTTTTTTGGTTTGTTTTTTTAGAAGCAAAAACAAACATACTGTTAAAGTAAATACCAGGAAGCTAATAGATTTGAGACAGCTGCAAAATAAATTGCAGTCCAGTTTTACATACTAAAATTAACTCAGTACAGACAAGCTATTTTCTTCCAACATCTCTGAAACAACTAACCCATTATGTTCTGCAATTAATAATGCACCTTCCTAGAAGATCTGTCAAAACTAGTAGCAAATGATTCAAGAACTGTAAAGTTCATACAAGAGGAGGAGAAAGATAAAGTCAAGTACAAAGAATTAGGTGAATGCTAATCGGTTATAAGGCTTAAAATCAGCTTTGAAAGAGAAAATATTTTTTTTAAAATGAAGTCAATGAAAAAGAAAAAGAAAGAACAATAAATAAAGGTAGGGATCTCTGATAAATGAGCACTAATAACTTATTTTTATTATCTAGTTCCCAAATTAGGGAATTCAGTAAATATGTCTAACTGGATTTCAGTAAAGAAGCTGATAGACTGTTACATGGAAAAGCTGCAGTCAAGCTAGAAAAGAAAGGACTGGTACTAGATAGATAAGGGTGACAGAAATGAGCTGGGTCAATGCAAGGAAGCTCAATAATATAAAAATGTATGTCAAGTCAGGTACCTTTCTCCTGTATCTAAGATTTTTTCCATTTTGCAGGAAGTTCTGAAAATTCACCCCCTCTGATTATAGATATTCATTTGGTTCATAAATCATGAATGAAATCATATCTGTTTCCCTTTCAAATGTAAAGGATGAGTACTCTTTCAGAAGTTACAGGTAATATTCTACCTTGCTTATATCCTACCTTTACAAAGTCTTCAGTCAGGATACCTCTTTCCAGGAAAAAAGAAGTTTGAACTGGAGTAATAGCAAATGAAGTTTACTAGAAAGATGACAGGAAACTCTGTGCCCAGGCAAGAGAGGAAAGGAGCTTGGCTTCTTTATTACTGCCAGTTTGTCCAGTTATAACAAATAGGATGAAATAAACATATTTAAACTCATGAATATAAATTACCTACTTAAAATTATAATTTTTATTCCAAATCAACAACGAAACTGCCTGCAAAAGCCCAAAAAGATCCAGAATCTCTTTGACTCTTCAGTTTATTTTGAAAGATATATTGCAAAAGTGTGCTCTATTAATAGAACATCTGATATCTTTTCACCAAGTCAGTCACTTTAATGAAAGTAGTAAAAAGAGTAGAGTTACCTGAAACTGTTGAAGGCAAGTAATTTTGTCTCAACCTTGAAGTCAATTAAAAATCTGACACAATGCCATAAAGTGTTTCTTTACCAAAGGATGAAAAAAATAAGACAAGAACGGGTTCATTTTGGGCAAAACTTCAGTTCAAGGGCTTGAAGTTATACTGATTTTCTTTTCCAATGATAGAACAGCAACACCTTACACAAATAATCAACCTGAACCCTGCATAAAAGGCAACAAAGAACTATTTTTGCTGGTTTTTTGCTCTTGAAAGATCTTGACTGTACTGTATTGAGTGAGGAATGATCTGAACAAGATTCTGTTCCTCTCATGCAAATTTTTATATAGTCCTCACCAAAATGACAATAAACGTGAATAAATCTGTTTAAATATTTAAGAATTTTCTATGTTAACTTGACAAGAACCTGGTGATTTTAAAGTGTAAGAATAGGAGAAAAAATTAGTGAGTTGTCAAAGTTGACATCCTAGATAGGTTTCTAGCTAAATTTTTTATGTCATTTATTTCAAACTCACTAGCTCCTTTAATTAAAAGAATTTAAGAATGTGAAATTATACACAAGCAGAAAATGTCTAGTTTTGTATCACCAAAATGTCATAGACAATATAAGAGGTTTCCCATAGATAACTGTTGAAACTGTTTGCCTGTGTTTTTTTTAAACATCACTTATAAAATTCTGTCTTAAATGCTATTTCATATTAGAAAATCACTCTCCACCCTTTCCCAAGTATATCAAATGGTACTAATCCAGGTGTGATTATGCTCTGTGTAAAAAGACACATACAGTGAACCTGAACTGATGTACTGAGCAGAAAAGCAGTCAGCAGAAAGAAACATGATTTTTTGATTCAGCTCCTGTGCTGAATAAACTTTGAGGGGAAGTTTGTTTTGCAAAAAAAGACAATCTACTCCATAGGATACATAATTCTTCATGTAAGTGAAACAACAAGGATACAACCAGACATATAAGCATTCAGGAAAATTTCCTAATCTCTTCTTCTTTGATATGAATGATTAAACTGTAAGCCCTTGTCCTGTAGAGATAGCTCCAGTTGCTTGATTTTTGAGAATAAATTGAAAATTCCAAAATTCATCACACAACTAAAGACATTTAGACAGACTAACATACACAGTTTACTCGAGGACTTGCTACCAAGAAGCTTATAAACATCTTATTTTTCACCCTTATGCAAATATTTATTAGAAAGTGCAAAGATCTCGATTCCACTGTAGAAATCCCAGTAGGCTTCATTAGTTCTAACAGAATAAATTTTTTAAAAAACAAAAACAAAACCAAAAACACCTGAACCCTCTTTTGCATAGGAATCTATTTTCTTTATAGACAATATCTGTACATATGCTGTTCACTGAAATGCTAAATCTGAACACCAAACTGTGAATGTGACATATGCAGAAGAAATCTGCTGGTATAGAGGAAGCCTTCTTCCAACTTAATTGCCCATCCCTTGGCAGTCCTTCCTTTCACTTCAGGGAAGTTCTGACCCTGAATGCTCATACAGACTGAGATTAGCTCAGTTGCTTGGAGCATGGTGATAATAATGGTGCCAAGATTGTGGGTTCAATTCCTGTGTAGACCCTCCATTTAAGAGCTGGACTTGATTCTTTTGGGTCCCTTCCCTCAGAATATTCTGTGATTCTATGCAGTGATGAATAACACTCATTTAAGTTAGCTTTGCTTGTACAGTTTTAAATTTTTTAGGCTTCAAGAACCACTTAGACAACTGCAGTTGACCCATTCTGTTCTTGTCTTTTCAAGACATTGCAATGATGTCAAGGTTATTTGACTACAGATAGTTTCATAATAATTAGTAACTATTCTTTCATTAATTTCTGATGATATCTAATTTCAGCTACTCTTTTATGATGCCTTATGTTTTTCAAGGGTGTCAAAATAACAACAAAGTGTGCTTGTAAATTCTATTATTATCTTTAAATATTGGAATAATGTTGAGTTGATCTTATCTGCTGTCCTGGGTGAGTTGTATAATGCATGGGAAAGTTATAAAAAGGGAAGCTTTTTGATATCATTGCCACTGTACTGCTTGGTTCCAAAATTCCCCCTCAGCATCATTGGTTAAGAATTTCAGCGTCCATTAAATCATTTTTTCCATTCATTAGATTGACAAGATTGAAGTCTGTTTTAGTCCTCACCAAACAAAATCAACCACAGTGATTGTCCACTACTGAATGAGTTTTAGCTGCTGTCCTCCTCGAGGTAAAATTTGTACATCACCTAAATATTTTCATCTATTCTATTAACCTCAGGGTAGATATGTTAAAATCCATCTTGTTAGCTCTGTCAAGTGTATAAGACATTTCCTTGAAACCCATCTGAGCATCTGAAGACTCTCCCATCCCAATAAGATAGTGCTATGTAGATGAAGCCTCACTGTATGACCTACTCAGGTTCTGGAAGTGGGCTGGTGACAACTAGAATTAAGGCAGCAGTCAGAGGTGCATTGCTCTGTTTTAATTATTTCTTTATTAAATCAGTTCCAACACACTTCTTTTTCTATTAAATAATCTAGATTCATTATTAAGTTAATAACAAGATGAGAATGGCAGCACCACGTTCAGTTAGATGCAAAATTGTTTTCAGGTGGAAATCATCAAATGACTGTACAACGACAATTAATCTATATTACTGAAAAAGATTAAACCATAAATATATTTTTTCCACTTTATTTTTTTAGCAATTCTTGTCTCTGAACTAGAAAGCTTTCAAGAAGTCTTTTACATTACCGAGAACAGATGCTTGCAAGAAAAAGCAAAGTTTTAGTATTGTATTTGTCCCCTGTAATATGAAGAAAATCAGAAATAACTCTGGGGAATTGTATTACTCCTTGTAGATAGCTCTTCTCAGTGCTTGACAAATATTTTCAAAACTATCCTGATGTTGGGTCTCACCATAGTCTTCAATCTTTCTGTAACATACTTATCTTTACTCTACAGCAGAGCATACATAATGTTCAGAAAATACAGCTTAGAACCCCAAATCTATCAACAAAAAGCTCATTACCTGAATCCCATTTATCCTTAAAAAGTGATCTTGTACCCTATATTCAAGAAATTATCTTTACATGTGTACAAATTAAAATGACTGAAACAAAGTAATTCTAATTCTGTATTTCCCTACTTTCGAGTGATTTTATTTTTTTAATTTTTATTTGGCTTTAAGGATACTCTTCTCCTAACTTTATGCATGTTTTGCAGGGCACTTCAAATGAAAAAGAGTAAGGTGGGCCTTAATCTTAAAATATACTCAATATATGACAAATTTTCTCAGCCTCCTATGTGCTAGAGATGCATGATTCCCCTGGAGGGACATGTCTGTGGAGACAGGGAGGGATCTTCTACAAAACCAAAAAGACGTATACTGTTAAATTTATAGTGACGATCTGGACAGCCTTAAGTTACAAATTATGTTTTATCCTGCACGTTTCAGAAATACGTCAAATGCATGCTGAGAAGTATTTTGATAGGATAGTTTTAAACTTTCTGGAATAACCGTTTATTGGCTTTAAGGGGTTTTAATATTCATTTTCGACCCACAAATGTAACAGAAAATGAAAATACAACAAATCAATAACTGAATTCACACAAGAAATAACCGTGAATTTTAGACAAGTAATGAGATACTTTACTTTAAATATTGCCAAAGCCAGAAATATCCAAATGCAATTATAAAAACAAACAAACAAAAGAAAATTGGGAATACAGAAATAGTATAATTGTATTCTTCTGCATGATATGGTACAGAAGCAAAGAAGGAAACATAAGAATCATATGAAACCCAGAATATAAATTTAGTTTCTAGCAATCTCCCTGAATCCTAAAACTTTCCACATTAACCATAACCCAAAGCCATTACATTAATCCTCTGATCTTTTTCAAAATCAATGTGTTTTCACCAACCCAAATACTGAAGCTTTAGTTTCAGCATCGGTGTTTAAGAACTGAACTATGTTTGCTGCACATCTGAACCTGAGGCTAAGAATTAGCAGCAAGACATTGGCCTTTGCCCATATTTTTATGCTAATAAGTGTGAGCTAGAAAGTGGCCAGCAATAACTTGATATCTGAAAGCTTTGAAATCTGTTTTTTCCAACCTTTGCTTTCAAAAAAACATTTGTATCTTACCTTCTTATAAGAGTTTATGTCAATTAAAACTCATTGTCTTTTAATGACACTCTATGCCTTAATTAAAAGTACACACAAGAACATAAATTCCTGTTTTCCTTAGTCTCATAATAGACAATATAGTTACGAAACCTAATTACCAATTTTCAAGTGTGATCATTGCACATGTGGGATATCTTTTCTTTTCATTGCTCTGTTAATTGGATGCAGATATTTTATTTAATTTGTTTTCTACCCATAAGGGATGAGGATTATGTTAATGAGAAGCCAAACACTCACAGAGTTGAAAAAAATTGATTGCAGAGTTCCAGAGAAAGTTATATTGCTTTTCTTTTTGTTTTTGTTTTTATTTCATCCTGGGTTGCTTCTCTGTCTTGAATATTGCCCTGAAATTCTTTTCATAATAATGATTCAGCCCTTTAAAAGAACAAAAGAAACTTCAGTACAGAGTGGCAGTACAGAGTACAGGCCACACCTTGCCCAGACACAGCAAGGGAGAAGAGAAATTAAGGCAGAAAAGAGACAGAAAGAGAACAAATATCATCAGTTCTTAGATCCCACATTGGTCCTGTAGAGTGGATTGTCCAGAGCTGAGATAGTGAGACAAAGAAAGAGTAACAGAAAGAGGAAAAAGAGGGAGACAGAGACTGGTCCCCTTCCTTTTATAGTTAACCTGGTATACACCTTTTATTTTACACCTTTTTTTTTTTTTTGTGCACATGCCACCAACCTTCCTTAGACCTCATTCAGGAAGTGAGTCGGAGGAGGAATTAGGAGGGATAGGGAACCCATCTCAAGGAGGCAAAGGAAGGTGGTTCAGAGCAGCACGCCCCCACCTGTGTGTGACCCTCTCTTCTAACAACAACTTTTCCCTTGTCACAGTCAGAATGTTCGAGAAAAA
Source organism: Drymodes brunneopygia (assembly GCA_013400955.1). NCBI lineage: Eukaryota > Metazoa > Chordata > Aves > Passeriformes > Petroicidae > Drymodes > Drymodes brunneopygia. The sequence continues at coordinate 6,793 of VZTZ01022840.1, read as the reverse complement.
AACATATTTGCACCCAATCTCCCCACACCAAGGAATCCTTCTTCTCTGCAGGAATAATTAGAAAGCCCTGACACAGGGAGAAAAGACCTGACTTCAAGTCGGTAATTTAGATGAATGAGGATTTTGATGGTTTTACCTACAGTGTTTCTTCCATAACAGATCACTTGTTACATGTGGGGGATATGATTCCTGTGCCTTGAAAGGTAAATGTATGAAAAAAAAAAGGAACAAGCTTACTCAAGTGGAGCTTTTTGATGTCTCAAATTAAAAATGGTCATATAAATCCAGAGGTTTTGATAAACAACAGTAGAGAATTACTGTATTGTTGGCACAAATACCACTGTAAATGGGGTTTAATCAAATAAGTTTCTGGAATTAAAGCCCTAATACCTCGGTAAAAATCAAGGTCCAGAATAATACTCTGAAAATTAATGTTCTACTAAAAAGTCCAAAGCAGTCATTTTAATTAGAGAACTTTTACTCCATGCTAAAACATTATTTAGGATCAATTAAAGACAAAAGTAATTTCTCTAACAATTTATTTTCTTTTAGCAATGTTTAAGATCCTAAAAACAAGCCAATCAATTCTACTCTTAACCTCCTCAAAAGACAAATACAAACCACTGATGTCATTCTTATTTCGCATAAAAATAAATTAATAGGAACAACCTTCTTTGTAAGACATCAAAAGTAATTCCTTCAATTATTTCTTTCCAATATGCAATAAAAATTCATTAAGCTCAGCTTCATCCTGAAATTTCAGAGCAATTTATTCAATAAGTTTGTTTTAATTCACAAACAAGTTAATTACCCCAGTTCCTGTTCCTCACAGTTTTTCTGAAACAAATTCCTCCCTTAATTGAATCTGCATGCCTTCCTCCATCTTTAAAAGCTATCAATTTATCTCTTGCATCATTTGAGATGCTGGCCATAAGCAAAGGGCTAGGTCCTTAAATGGCACTTGCTGTGCACCCCGAGATTTACAAGCATCAGTCACATTTCAGAATTAGCCCCAAACTGAGCTATTCCTCACAGCTGCTGAAGTCTCAAAGCAAATTTTACAGCAATAATTGCTCTAGGTTTCACATGTAGTCAGCAAAACAAAACTTTATGTTTCTATCTCCTATTTTGCTCTTTTGGCATTGGTGATGTGCAAGCATCAGCACTGCAAGCCATGTGGAGATATTAGCATGAGTTACAGGTGGATTAATTTTCCCTCTCAAATATTTCACAGGAAAATGAGTGTATTCATAAAAGTTACAAGAATTTGTGATATTACACACACCCATTTCCCTGTCAAAATGAACCTTTTGCATTTTTCTGTAGATGATGAGAAACTAAAACACTGCTTTTCAGAAAGACATTCCTGTTGCCTTAATGTAGTTTTAATTCCATAAAAATGATTAAAGCATAGAGAAAAACTCAAGTGCTGAAGAGCATATCTGCACCCTTTCCAGAAAACACCTGTGAGCCCTCAGGCTACCATTTCAGGACCCTGCAATCAAGCACATTAAGATGAGCATCACTGCCTCCTCTCCACAGCTGGCCATCCTCTTGCTTGGGAATGCAAACACCTTACTGTGAAAAACTACTACAGAGGTGCAGATTGAACTGGCAAATATTTATGGAGCCTGGCATTCTTTGTGGGGCATAATTTTCAGAAAGTACTAACTCTAAAAAGAGTAGCCTACTAATTGAAGGTGATGGAAGGTAACAACATACATAAGAAGGTAAGAAACAAAAATGAGTACCATTCTGCCATTTTAGCAAATGGCTAGGTATGGGCACTGTTAAGAAAACATGAAAAATAGAATTAATAAAAGTTACAGTGAAATGAAATAGAGAATTCAAATACTACTTTACTTAACTTTTAGACATGATTATAATAAGTTTAAAATTATCACAATAAATTTTAACCCTATATATTGTTTTCTTCCTGTTTCTTTGACTAGTGGTAGTGTGCAGTTAGAAAGGATTCAGGGTTCCTTCTCTTTTTTAAGTTAGCATTGTCAATAAATGCTTATCATCCTGTCATCAAACAATAAGAGATCTGAAAAGGAGAAATCAGTAAAACTGTCCAGCTGCAGTGTCTTGGTTTAAAAGACAGGTGTCTGCTAGGGAAGGCAGGGGCCTTCCTTGAAATGGAAAAACTGCAACCCCTCTCCCTCTGAATTATTATAAATTTAAAATCAAGAGGTTCTAAATTCAAGAGGTCCTAGCCTCTGGGGCAGTGTCAGGTTCTGGGACAGTGTCCCTAGTTCCTGGGGCCATGTCAGGCTCTAGGGCCTCATCTCTACTGTCTGGGGTAGGTGTCTGGGTGGCTATCCAAGCCAGACCCTCCTTATCTCTGAATGCTAAATAGAGTAGACCTATCAGCAACACCAGCCACTGCATGATATCATTAGCATCCAGAGAACATTTGAGCCCTTCAATGATCGGTGGGGTAGGCCCAAAGAACTGGGTGAAGGATTGTGAGAAGATTTCTTTTGGTGTCATTTCCTCACAATAGGTACCATTATTAAAGTAACCCCGAAAACA
>VZTZ01022839.1:0-10653 GCA_013400955.1 Drymodes brunneopygia | reverse complement strand
TTATAATAAGAGCTGGAATATTTCAGTTACCTCCATCAAATTACCACACAGGTGGAGGATTTCTTTCTCTATGGGATAACACTATTATTCCTCTATATGGATTCATTCTCCCTGGACCATCTGTGTTTAATCTTGCAAAGGGCAGGTCTAATATGATGGAAAATTCATTTCATATGGCTGATCAATTCACATACTCCACCAATCTCCCAAATTGAACTTACACTTCACGTATGGCCATATTTAGACAATATTGAAAAGTAATGAATGTCATTCATTACTTCATTTTATGGATGGAGAGCACTGTAAAAAAAACCTGTTGTCTGTTATAAAATGTAGGAGTGACAGATAATAGCAACTCTGCTGTTACAGAATACTTGACTTTCTCCAGAGCATTTCACTAAGCACCTAGCTATTTGATAAACAATGTGCATTGTAGAATTATGAAGAAATACTAACAGTTGACATATCAAAGTCCAGTTCTTATGAGGTATCATTGATGCATCCTCTTTCACTGAATGCTTCCCTAAATTTTATTTTTCGCTAGAAAGGTGATTTTTTTAATTTAGCAGTGATTTAAACAGTCATATGATTTCTTTCCTAGTAAAGTTTACAAAAGGACTGAGGAGGCCAAAATAAGAAAGAGAAAAGGTTAATGAGAGCTCAGGTTACGGAATGCTTGGCATACTGAGTTAGAGGTCAGAAGCTTGCAAAGTAGATTGTAATACAACCATATCCAAAGTGTTGTATCTTGGTATACGGAACAAAGTTTATATCTGAAGTACATCAGAACACCTGAGAAGATGGAAGTTCGGACCCTTTTTCAGACTGCTTTCACATATTAGCCTGAGGTGCCTCATTTAGGATCTTGCATGTCCCAGCTGCCTTGTTAAAGCTGACACTGACAGGCAACACCAGGAACCTCTTCATTTACCTTGTTATATGAGACTGATAATTAGGTGCCTCAACAAAATGTGTAAACTGGGATAACTTTGTGCTCAAGAGAACTTTGGGTCAAGTGCAAACCACTAAAAAGAGCTTTCTCATTGAGATGCTGTGCCAAGAACTCAGCACTTGAATCCATGAAAGAGGAATCAAACAGAGGTGGGGCAGTGACCTTGCCTGTACACACACCATGGAATAGCATGTGTGATTCTAGTGTCTGCACTTCCAGAAGATGTGAAAATACTGCAGAGAGTTCACAGGAAGGACACAAATAAGATTGAGGAATCCTGGTGATAGGAGGTTTAAGGAGCTATATTTATTCAGCTTATCAAAAAAAGTGAAGAGGTGGCTTGATCTTTGTGCATAGGTACTTACATGTGAAAAAGATGTGGAAAAGATAGTGGGAGACTTTTCAACTTTGCTATCAAAGGCATATCAAGGTTAAATGACAGGAAGCTGAAGTTAGAAAAATTTAACCTTGAATAAGTGGCTATTTCCTAAAGTAATTAAGTATTAGAACAGCTAATATTTAGGACACAGAAATAGTGGTGTTACTCGTTTTTCCCTTTAGCAGCACAGCACCTTTTTTGTTTGCTGTGAGCATACATGTTGTCTTCACCGAATTAATTTTCTGTCTGAATTAGGTACCATTTTAACCTCTCTTGAAATGTATGCATATTGAACTTCCAGAATATGAAATGCTCTAATCTAAATGAAATGTGGGGTGTATGGATGTTTTGGTGCAATTTGGCAGTCTGTAATGTGGGCATGCAGACCAGAGGATGTAAATGAACCCCTCTGGTAAAAGATTTTATGACACGTGTTGCCCACTTGGCAGAACTTCATATCTATTTAGTGGATGGTGCTCCAAATGGTGGCTTTTCACCCATGCAGAAGGACACTGTGTCTCCAAGCAAATATTTTCAGGGCAAAAATTTGTCACACATTCTGTCTAATGAAGAACTGACCAACACCCACTTCTATTTGGTCAGTGAAACCAGATGTTCCTCCTCCTTAATCCTCTGAAAACAGTGTGGAGATGAGGTAATAGGAACAAGCATGGAGAGGGAGCAACTTGGCAGGTCATTGCTTGTTTTGATTATAAAAATACATCAGAAACAACTTTATTATTGTAAAATAATAGATATAAATATGTCCACAGTTTTGCTTCTCAACAAAGCTGGAAGAATGATGACATTACCACATGCTGGTCAAGAGCAGAAGAATTATGTCATGTCAAAACTAAGCTGAGATATGACTGGCGCATTCTCTTGTGACTTGCATGTGAATTTGCTTTAGCAAGAGCTGAGGAGCTCATGTTGCCCACATTTGGTTGGTGCAGAGGGGTAAACAGAAAGCTTATTGCATAATTGAACCTTATCTTGGTTTTGCATTCAATCACAGAACATATACAAAATGTCCTTCCCCACACTCAACAAAACATTAAAGGCAATGTAGATTAAAAAGAAAAAGTTCCAACTTGTCTGAACTGTCTTCCAAGCAAAAAAATACACCTGCTGCTCACTAAAGGCAAGTCCTCTCTAACAGGACTAAAGACTTAGAATTTAGAGCTGGTCTTCCCTGATAAGCAGAATCTCACTGGGCTAATTGAGGAGCAAATAACATAATAAGGAATACATCAGATTAGGAACACCTAGGGAAGACTCCCAAAAACCAGTGCATTTTGTGGAAAGGGTGGCTTAGTCCATCAGCCTTCTGAAGTGGAGAAATACAGCTGTAGGCAGTTTACTGAGTTAAATGAGGCACTGTAAATGGCACCCTGCCAGCTCCATGTACATATTAAAAATTTACAGCATGTTCTGGAGGAAAAATTCTTTATGCATTGTTCTTTCCCATAAATTTAATTCCCTCAACAGGTTTTGTCATGCAGAGATATCTTCCTCTCCAGGAATCAGCTCTATCTTGTCCCCATGTAGCTTGCAAAAACTTGGGACATTGTTTCTGCATGTTGTTTTCTTTTGGAATTTCTACTCATTTTGCAGGTCCTATGGAGGCAGAGTAATTTTTTAGCTGTACTTGGTGAAACTCCCATGTGGACTTGTTAAACGTGCTTTGTTTGTTAGTGAATGAAGCAATTTGGATCACTGGAAGGCCTCTAGAGCACCCCTACAACCTGTTGCTCTACTGAATAGATAACTCATAAAGATAAAATCATTACCTGACTGTACATAGATCCTTTGATTTATCCAAGGTTCATTAAAACTCACCCAGGTTATTTTGAGCTATACAGAACAGTGATGGAGCACAATTTTAGTAGCAGCTGGATGTGGAGAAACATAGACTGAGACAGAAAGCACTTCTTTTGGCACTTGCCACCTGCTGCCAAAATTGAGAAGTTTATATAAATACAAAAGGAAGATACAAAATGCAGGTGCTTCCCCCCTTCTCTGTCACACCCTCTCTTGTTGGCATCAAAGTCAAGAGAGACAAATGTCAATTTGGGGAGAATCAAAGCCAAATAAGTTTTTTTTTTCTGGACTTTTCTTCATCTCCTGTATCAGGTTTGAAGACTTATCTGATATTTTCTCTTGCAGAGTACATGGGAAGGATGCATATGCAATCTCTGCAAGAGTCTCAGATGCTTGCTTTCTTCAGGAAAAATAGTGTTTGTTTTAATGAATTCTCCTTCATTTCTGGATGAAATAAAAAAAAAACCAAAAAACCTGGAAGAACCGGATCTTTTCTGACCTGCATTGATTTTTGACATTTGTAAGCATTTCTTGAAGTCAGAGATAATGAACTCACTCACTGGCTGGCATTTAACTTGCTTATGTTTTCTTGGACAAGGCTTTGTATTGTGTTCTGTTGCAAACACCAGTAGTTGCTCTGTCTGCAGTCAGTACTCCTATTTTTCCTAATTTGTAATTTCTTTCTAAATGACAGAAAAACATTGGATATTTTCCCAAAATGTTTAAATTTGGAAAAGTAACATTGATCAGAGTCAAAGTAATTAGAAACAAAGATAAAAAGCTGCTATCAGTGACTCTTATTACATATTTTTAGAAAGATAATAACTGACAACAGCTTTATGAAAGTGAACAGCCTGGAATTCCAAAGTGAAATCAATTAAACCAATATTGGAATAGAATGCAGTAAACCATTTTATATTTAATCTTTGAAATGGATATATAGTGTATAATTGAATATATAAGTAATTTGATTTAGAAATATATATTTGGATATATTCTTGTGGTACAACACAAGTTTGATGTAGAATTAAATAAAACCAATATTTATTTCTTGTTGGTTCATATGATCAACATATTAAGACAAAATGCATGGTATAATTAAATTTTTATAACCACTGAAAGCACAAAAGTAGCTGTAATGTATCATAGCACAACATGCATGTGAAAGATTTCAAAGCACATTTCAAACACTACATAGTAAGATTGATACCTTCTACAGAGACTGGTTGGAGAATGGACATTATTGCTGTGTTTTTCAAGAACATTAGACATTCTCTTTTTAAGGCAGTTCCAAGATATAATGATCTGCCAGTGAGGCAATCAAATCCTGCCTATTTTTGGAAATCTTCTTTTGGCTTCGTGATTTGTTGACAAGAGCTCAGTGTTCTGCAAGACAGAGCTCAAACCTGGTTTTGATATGAAAAGATGAATTTGTGGTTGTATAAGTTGAAAGATTTTACACAGGAGGCAGAATGTTCCTTTTCATAAACTGTATTGCACTTCACAAACCCAAGCTAAATCAGGACACAGTATGCTTGTGATCACGGCTTTGAGATATTTTCACTGTTCAAAGGAAAACCAGCAATGTTTCATTTTCTTACCAAATGGCTATTCTGAAATGGATGACTTTATGTGAACTTTTGTTGCAAGCCAGCTACAAAATAAATGTCCCTGCAACATGGGACTAGTGATCACCAAGATCCAGAGCCTTAGCTGGATGTTTAGTTCCAACAGGTTCCTCTTTGGCCTGCTCAGTAAACGGGAAGAGACAATGTTGCAGAAGATACAGTCCTGCTCTTCTGTCATGGGCTTAAATGCCTCTCTAAAATAATCTCTGGTTTACATTTATATGCAGTAAGTAACTTAGAAATCCTGCAGTTTTTAGTCAGAGGGTCACATCCTCCCTATGCCATCAGCCCAGGGAGCACTATTGAAACTTCTAGTTAAGGTCCCTGACCACAGAGCAAGTATTTCTCTTTGTTGAAAGTGCTGATTCATAGTTCCATGTGGAAGAGTGCATCCACCTTCATATGCTGCACTATTTATGTATCTGGATACACAGAAATCTGTCATAAGGGCTCCCTCCTTTTCTACATCCCACACTTTATACCACAACATGTCTGAGAAGTGCCATTGTTCAAATGTATATGAGCCTCGAACACACCTTGTGCTACTTAGACATGTTGAGTTATACAGAAGTATATAGTTATATTTTAAATACTGTTTCATTTGTTACTGTCCTTTCCATGACAGTCAGACAGTGAGAAAACGGCCAGAGAGATGAGGTGGAAGAAATAGGGGACAGTAATTGGATGTTTTTGGAAGAGGATACTTGTCTAGATTGATCAGCAGAAACTGAACTGCAGTTTTCTGAAGAAGGATCTTGTCCTTTCACTTCCTGCAGCTACACCATGTCCTTATCACTCAAAGAAAGCAAGATTGCAATTTGCCCACTCAACCACATACCATGTGTTATTTTTAACCTACCATATAAATGCCACCTCTCTTTTTTAATCCTGATCGTCAGCTTTTCAGATAACAGGAAATACTATAGTTACTTATTAGTGTAGGAAATATATTTCCTGTTGGTCTGCAGAATGAAAAAAAAAAGGAAATTTTCCCATGATTTCAGTGTGGGTAAAATTTCAGAACCTCAGTGTGACAAGGGAGAATAATAAACAAAAATAAGGGAAGGAAGGACAGTGATAGATAAGGGGATGATCATGGGACACACAGTCATATATATCTTGTTTCTCATTTTTCTTTTGTTGGGTTCTATTTTTATTAGTCTGTTGTTTATGCTTTCTAAAACAGTTTTCCTAAATATACAGTCATTGATTCCTTCAAATTGTAGCAGGAAGCCTGACAGGAGGTTTGTGAGAGGAGCAAAGAAGAAATGCAAATTTGCCTTATTTTAACATTGTTTATTATCTAGCTCCTTCCTTAATTTCAGAAGACAGTGTGTTTCTGCAATTCATACAACTCTGAATCTAAGTGCTGTGCTGGAGTCCTAACTTCTGAGATGCTTCTCATTTTGACAGCAGTTGGAAGTGCACAGCATGAATTGGATCCTTGGAGATTGCTTCTGGTGGTGTTGTTCTAGTTTGTTTTGTCAAAAGGATGCATCGTTACTCAGAAAAGATTAATCAAAAACATTTGGCTGAAGCAAATCCCTTAGTTGATTTACATGAGTACACAATAAAAATGTTATATCTGCAATTAATATTTATTCAAGCCAAGAGTTTCTGGCCACAGGGAAAGCAAGAATTCTCTTGGATGGTGCTTTGGCATCAGCTCCATGTCAAGTGCTCAGCTCCACCAGGAGACATCATGTGAACCAACTAAACAAAACCATTCACCAGCAACCCTTCCTGACACCTGCCATTTAGAAGCAATCCTATCTTTGGGCTATAGATCATCTCCATCTATTAAGTCTCACCTCACAAAAGTGCATTTCCAAGAATCCTGGCCCAGTTCCTAAAGCTGTCATCACATATGCCTTCAGCATCCTAGGTTTAATGCCCAAGGAGTTTTACATGCTAATTGAAAATGAGAGGTTGGTACTTCTGCTGAGTCTTTAAATCTGTTCTGATATAGCTGAGACAGAAAGTATCCCAATTTCAGAGATATCTAGACAATTTCTATTTCTGCATAAGAAATATATTCAAAATATTTATAATATTTTCTACTTATTGATCTCTGAATTACTTTTTCATTCAGCTATAAGCATCATTAAGGAGCTAACATGCACTTGCTGAACAAGACCAATATAAAAAGCTGAATTTACCACGGATTTGTTAAGAAATTACATCTTGAATCAAACTATCATGTATTTTGATATATTATGTATTATTTAATTAAAAAAAAAATAAACCCCCCAAAAAACCCACCTCCCCAAATTTTTAATATTTTTTCTTAAGAATTATTATATCAGTTCATCTAGTAAAAAACACACCAAAAATCTAGATGAAAAAGTCTTTGAGTTCTTTGCATAATTCTTCAGAATATACTTTCAAATATCAGTGAGTTCCTCTGATCACAAACTAAATTATAGATCAGCATTACATTTCATCAGGGAAAATATCTATCATATGAGAACTGTGAGCAACTGAACTTAAATATTTCTTTTTAACCACAGAGGCTTTGCTGGAATCTAGACTGAAAGAAACACCACTGTACATCAAATTTCTTGCCTCTGATGGATGTCCAGCTCTTACAAAAGTACAAAGTGGATCAAAAGCTCCTGTTCCACAAGCCAGAAGATGAGTCCTGTTGTATCGGTGAAGGACACGGATGTAATTTGCACATTCATCCTAATTGATGTAAAAGATTAAAAAATAAACATAGGGAAATATTAGCTTTAAAATAATTTTTTTTAGTATCTAATGTGCCCTTAGGTGGTGTTTTTATATCGAATTTTTCTATTCTATTTCACTTCATGTTGCCATCATTTCATGTGCCATCAGTTTCATGGGTGGGCATTTTTACATTAAAAAAACAAGTTTAGAGCACTGATTGATCATGTTTTATTTTAGATGCTTAATCAGTTAGGAGTTATTAAGTTATAAAAACACACTTTTGTGCTTCTTTAATCTTGGAGATATTCTACAAATCTAAATAAATCTTTTACTACATATTAGATACACTAGACATAAGATTCAGAGCATAAGAAGTGAATAGTCAGCAAACAGCTTCTCTCAAGTTAAATAAACTTTATCTCAATAAAAATATAATTTTTATTGCACCATTAATTTCTTGCATAATTAATTACTAATCAATCTTTTTTATATTGTATAGACACATACTTTGTCTGTTTCTACTGTTTAAACTCCTTGGAAGAAGAAATATTCATATCCCCCAGGGCAATACTTTGGGACTCATTAATGTATTTGAAACTTCATAAATATTACAATTAAAACCTTTTCAAACATCCCTTTGAGAAGTGGAGGGGTCATTATTCCTGTGCTAAACTAGAAATGGAGACAGTGAGATAAAAGTACTCATTGATCTGGGGGCTCCTGGGATTCCTGGGACTTGATTTTAGAGAGTATTTTATATTTTGCAATGGTTTCTATGTGTGGAGCAAAATAACTGTTCATTTCAATTTATCGCTCAACATTTCTGCAACTTAGAACCTTGAGGTTTAAGAGTCATGTCAAGTTTAAGATGTTTAAAATGGAATTAATCTGAGCTAATTTTATCTTTTCTAGAGTTTAGACATGTAATTTATGCAATTCTCACAGGCTTTTTCAATAGTCAGTGAAGTAGGCCAGACATCTCCAAAAGGCAATTAATACAATCCTAAAATGAACATGTAAAATAGATTGGAGGAATTTTCTTTTTTGAAAATTTCCTGTTCTTCACTGATGACTGTTCTCATTTTTGGACTGCCATATTTGTGTGAGAACAATCTTGTTTGTTATTAACCAGCTTCAAGAACTTAATGTCAAAGAGAAGGAGTCTGCAGGGGATTCATGGGCAGAATTCAACACTTGCAAATCCACATTAAGTTCAAAACTAAGAAACCATCTTTCTTCTTTCNTTAAATGGGAAAAATCTACACATTTTTTTGTCCTTTGTGCCTTTGTAGGAATTCCTGAAAAATTCTGCAAAAAACACCCCAGAATGAAGAAGATACCAAATATAGAAAAAAAATTCCAAATGGCTAGACTTGATAATTTATAAACAGATGACAAAAGGTTCTGTTCTGGGAAGTGTCAGGCAACAAGGCATTGCTTCTAACCCTACTAATAATGTACTGTACACAGAGCAAGGAAGAGATGCATCATCCAAGGGGACATTGAAATAAAACTTCTTTATACTATGTCAATTAATTAAATACTAGGTTTTTCTTTAGGATGCTCTATAGATATATTAATAGATCTGTGGAATTTTATTCATCTGAAACTTCTCAGTGTGGAAGAGTTAGTCACCTCTTCAGAATTTAATTTCTATATCTGAATGATTTCCAGTTCTGATAAAGTAATTCAGAGTAATTGAAAACTCTCACACCACAGGCTAACAGGTCTGATTCCTGGCACACTGGATGACAGCTGAAGGATCTTTTTTCCTTGGCTTCACTCAAACCAGAAAAGCATGGCCTTATTTTAAGAATACGCATGTGTTGTTAAGACAAGCCTTTTTTAGCTGTCTTATTAAGTTTGTTACAAGCTCTGAAACTGTTTGACTACAATACTTGCAGTTTTACTGCTACAACATGAACTGATAGCTTTTTAAGATTATACAGGCTCGTGAAAGCACATATAATCTTCTGTTATACATTAAGTATTTCAATGCTGAGAAGCTTATTACAATATTATCAGTTCTACTTAATAATTATGCCTTGAATAACAGATTTTTACAAAGGAAAATAAAAAAAAAAGAAACAGCATGGAAATAAGCAAAAAATATTGAAATAGAGCAATATTTTTCTGAGAGTCTGTAGAGTGAAAAATAGCATTAAGAACTTGAAATTGACAAAGGGTTGGTTTTAAGACATTATGCTATTAAGTCAATATTGGTTTATGGCTACAAAAAATGAAGGTGAAAAAATAATGAGTAGGAAATGTTTTTATTTCTCTTTAGATTCCTTTCAGGTTGAACAATTTATCTTACTGAATATTGATCATGCTGATGAAAATTACTAAGGTTTCCCTGATATTAATTAGTGTTACTCATTCACATAGTCCCTACATAATTAAGTCTCATGTGAGGATCAGAATATTGTTTGGTATTACAATATTTCCAGCTTCTAAAATTTTAATGTATTTTCCTTAAAGACTCTGTTTCTAGAATCTTATGATTATGTAAAAGTTCTGTTTTATCTAAAAAAGTATTAGTTATACCAAACCTTCATGGTGCAGAGAAATGTGGGAAACACATGAAGTTCTTTAAATTATCACATTCATACAATGCAAATTTGAGGACTTATAATAACAAACTGGATTAAAAAAAGGTTTTGCATTTTAGGCAAACATGAGTCTGGGGGCGCTCTCTTTGCTTTGAAACAACAACACCTATTTCTGCATTTATTTAACCAAAAAAATATTGTCAGTGTATCAGAAAATATGTAGTGGTGAAGGAAAGATGGTTGAGCTTTAACTAATAAAAGCCTATACTGAGAGGGAGTATTAAATAAAGACCAAATAATTTAGGTTTGGGATTCATTTAATATGACCATAAAGTTCAGCCATACTAAGAAATAACCATTTTCAACCAAAGCCACCTAAAACTATCAAGGATAAAAAAGCAACCTGAAAAACTGCAATAAAGTCTTATGAATCTTCAAAAAGGATCAGTTCTAAGCCAGGTGAATGTGAGGAGTTGGGTTTTATTATTATTTTTATTATTACTACTACTATTACTATTACTGCTTTCTAATCTGGTTACAGTCCTTAATGTGGACAGTTCTCAAGCTTTTACTTCAGATGAAATCTTTATATCTTCCTAATCTTACTTGGAATATACTGTGGTTATCATCAAGGCTGCTGTTTGCTGTGTT
>VZTZ01022837.1:0-27491 GCA_013400955.1 Drymodes brunneopygia | reverse complement strand
ACTTCCTCTGATGCAGCTTCATTCCCTTTTCTTGTGTGCTCCCAGAGAGAGGATACCAGTACCTCTGCCTCCACTTCCCTCTTTGAGGAACTTGTAGTCTGTGGCAGGGTCACCCTCAGCCTTCTCTTCTCCAGGGTGAACAAACCAAGTGATCTCATCCTTGTAAGTGCTGCCTCCAAGACCTGTTGCCATCTTCATCTCCCTCCTCTGGGCACACTCTAGTAGTTTGATGTAAATCTTATACTGTGGCACCCAAAACTGCCCCCAGCACTCCAGGTGAGGCTGCCCCAGTGCAGAGCAGAGCAGGACAATCCTCTCCCTCACTTGGCTGGCAATGCTGGGCCTGATGTCCCCCAGGACAGGCTTGGCCCTCCTGGCTGCAGGGCACTGCTGACTCAGATTCAACTTGCCATCAACCAGGACCCAGACACGTGCACATATATATATACTTTACAGTCTTTTATTTTTTTACTGTTCCAGACTGAACAGTGTCTTTGCTAAAGTCCAAACAGACAACACCCACAGCCTTTCCCTCCCTCATCCACCAAATGGGTCCTCTCATCATAGGACCAGGTTGATCAAGCAGGATGTGCCTTTCACAAATCCTGATCCCCTGGCTGTTCTCTGTGTGCTCTGTGATAGCACTTGAGATGACCCCCATTGTTTTCCCTGGCATTGAGGTCGGTCAGATTGATCTTTATATCCTTTTAAGGGATAAAACATTAATCATTGCCTGTCAGATTATTTGACCTCAGTTCTAGAGTTAGTGTTTCCTGTTTAGGTTTATTTTTAGCCGTTTTTGGAATTAATTATAATAAAACATTATGATCATATTATGTTTTATATTTTACACATTCTATAAACTTTGCTAGTTTCATGTTCACACTTAATGTACCAGACTTGTGGAGATAAGTCTATAAAATGATAATAAAAACCCAGCAATGACTGTTAATTCTCCAAACCCACTTAATACAGTGGAGTTTATCCAATAGAACTGGTGCTTGATTTTATTACATAGCATGAAATTCAATAAGTAAACAGTAAAATGGCACTACTGGAGATACTTCTGTAGAAGATGTCATTTGTGTACACTGATTGTTGTACCCTGGGCTGTACTGAAAAATACTTTTTATTTGCTGTAATGTGACCACGAATACATTTCTAATGTCTTATGTGCATAGAGCTTTGGTTTTTTACATATTTTGCATTAAGTTAATGGCTGTATCTTGTACAGGACACATCAAAAGTTAAGCTTCCTCACAACGTTCACTTTTTGCTATCAATAACATTTCAAAGAACAATTTCCAAGATTTTGGAATAATTAGTGAAATACAGATTTGTGTGTGTGTGTGTGTGTAAGAAAATTTAGATTTATTTTCAGTTTTTTGTACTATAACTGCTGCGTTGGAATGCATATCTATTCAAAGAACCTGTCTTGCTGAGAGCAGAGTGCATCAAGGAGAGCTGGTATGTTCTATGAGAAAGTAATAAGTAGCATTTTTGGGAAAAGTTTAATAATACAGAATATTACTATTTCATGCACAATTTCAACAGGCTGATAAGTTGTGCTTTCTGTCTGTAGACATGCTTACACAGCTGTTAATATCTATAAATGTATCTTGCAAAGCAGCTCTTTCCAGCATGGCATGTTTGCCATCTGAGCTGGAGGAGGACATTCCCTGTGGTTAGAATAAGCTACTGGGAAGAGTTCTGTAAGATACTAATATGACTTTATTTTTTCCTTGAATCCCATGATGTTTAACAAGGTCAAGTGCTGGTGCTGCACCTGGGTCAGGGCAACCCCTGGTGCCAGCCCAGGTTGGGGATGAACAGATGGAGAGCAGCCCTGCCCAGAAGGACTTGGGGGTGCTGTGGGTGAGAGCTGGACATGAGCCAGCCATGGGCACTCCCAGCCCAGAAAGCCAAGTGTGTCCTGGGCTGCATCCAAAGCCCGTGGGCAGCAGGGCAGGGAGGGGATTCTGCCCCTCTGCCCTGCTCTGGTGAGACCCCACCTGCAGAGCTGCCTCCAGCTCTGGGGTCCCAGCACAGGAAGGACATGGAGCTGTTGGAGAGAGTGCAGAGGAGGCGCTAAGGTGATCAGAGGGATGGAACACCTCTCCTGTGAGGAAAGGCTGAAAGAATGGGGATGTTCAGGCTGGATAAGAGAAGGCTTCTGCACAACCTAATTGCAGTCTTGTAATACATGACAAAAGCCTACAGGAAACATGAAGAGGAGCTTTTTACAGTAGACAGTGACAAGACGAGGGGAAATGGCTTCAAACTGAAAGCAGGTAGCTTTAGATCAGATACTGGGAAGAAATTCTTCCCTGTGAGGGTGATGAGGCCCTGGCACAGGTTGCCCAAAGAAGCTGTGGCTGTCCCATCCCTGGAAGTGTTCAAGGCTGAGCTAGGTGTTGCTCTGAGCAATCTGGTCTAGTGAAAGGTGTTACTGCCCATGGCAGTGGGTTGGAACAAGATAATCTTTAAGATCTTTTCCAACCCAAACCATCCTATGATTCTATGAACATCCAATGGGAGAAGGGTTTCCCTGCCCATTTGCTTCTCTGCTTTTTACTATAAATACAAATGCAGCTTGTATTATTATAACTACATTATATTAAATTATAATTAAACAAAATTCTGATGCAAAGTTTGGCAGAATTTTCCCAAGTTTTATTGCTGTTCTGGAAAGAATCAGGCTGTTACCTTAGCTGCCCATAGTGGTAAAGTAATCTATCTTTAAAGTTTGTTTGAAATTGTATTTTAGAACATGATAATGGAACTGGACTGACTTTCTGTCCTTTGGAGGACTTTCTGTCCTCTGTCCATGGATATTTCCATGGAAAATGGAAATAAAATTACTTTATTCACTCCTATATAATTGAAACTAAATCTTTAGTCCTTTTTATTGAGGAAGAAGAATTGTAGAGTGGCCTGGATTTCCAGTCTTCATTCAGTTCATGCAGCAGAGTGAAAGCGTGTCTATTCTGGAAAGAGAAGCTATGCCACAACTGTCTTGGCTCTCTCTAAAAAGGAAATTTTTATAATGAAGTGTTCATTTTCAGTCAGTACCAGTAAAGAATGAACATCCACATTTATGGTTTGGCCATAATTTGCATGCTGAAATAGTTTTTGCAGACTATTGAGGGGGTGGCTTTTAAAGTAACTTGATGTTTTAAAGAACCTAGAAATGAAACAACACACTTTGAAAATAATATTAGTATAGGAGGTAATATAGAGGCTGGTTTTTATTGCAGGCCTCCAAGGGACAGATAGGGAAAATGTCCACCCCCACATGGGATGAATACAGTTTTGTAAGTTTAGGAAATTAGCACAACTGGCAAAAATCCCCAATTAGAGACGTTAAGTGGTGAGGTAATTCTCTCCCAGGTCAACACTCTTCTAAATCCTCCCCTCTCAGACAGGAACTAAACTTTGTTTATGTGTCTTGAAGAGCTGATTTCAGCCTGGGGTCCCAGGAAGAACCAAGAGAGGATAGGGGCCTTGGACCCCCAGCTTGGAGTCTCTGGACTGTTTTGTCCTTCTGCCTATCAGGGCAAGGAGAAGGTAGGGAAAGGTACTGTACTAGGCCACAGAGCTACAAGCATATGTGTTAAGAATATAGAGAATACATAAAAGCAAAACAGGCAAAAAACAATTCAGCATCAAAATAAAACTAGATTTATGGCCTGAAGTCTTGTACAAATGCACAAAAGTAAATTAATTTTAAAAAGGGTAATGGTTTGTATGTTTTTAGATGTGTAAATTTGCCAGAAACATGGTTTATACTATTATTATTGTTGTAGTATAAAATTATATATTATAAAATAACACGTTGCAAAACCTAACAAGCTGACATGTCCATCATATCCAGAGACCATAAATTAGACCACCAAATTAGAAACACTGAACTGCTCTCAAGAGTAAATGATGCTGAAACAGTGTTTAAGCAGAGTCTGAACACTCTTTTGTTAGCAATGGTTTCATTTATTGACCTGAAATGATCCAAAGACTTTGTAATTTAAATTATATAGCAAGTGTTGAGAGAAACAGTAATAGAAGACTACAGAATATTTGTCTTAACTTTTTTTTATTCTTTTTTATTTTGATAAGCAAAAGCCAATGGTATTTATGAACACAACAAGTAAATTTTTAAGCAGTTACTCACAAGGGCATTCCAGGATGAGAAGAAATGGCCTTAAGCTGTGTCAGGGAATGTATAGATTACACACTAGGAAAAGTTTCTTCACTGAAAGGGCAGTCAAAAATTGGAACAGGCTGCTTAGGGACGTGGTGGAATCATCATCCTGGGAAGTGTTAAAAAAGTGTGTGGATGTGGCACTTGGGCATATGGTTGAGTGATGAACACAGTGGTGCTGGCTCACCAATTCACCTTGATCATCTTAGAGTTCTTGTGCAGCTTGGATGGTTCTATGGTTCCATAAAAGTCTTATGCATTAGTTTAAAGAACAGGAGGGTCACCAGTGAAGGTGGACTTTACAGGCAATTGAATGAGAGTATGAGTCCTGTGAGTTATTTTGCATTCTCTACCATGGCAGTAAAACAGAAATGCAATAATGAAGCTAACTCCAACAGGTATCACTGCAAGCTGGCAGCTGGCTCAGCTTCAAACAGACCACTCAGGCCATCTCAAGATCCAGCTGTTACAGTGCTCTCAATCACAACCTAACTGAACTTCTCATAAACTTTACAGCATAAGTATTTAGCACATTTTAAAAGCAGTTGGCTATAATGTACATCAAACAATATATAAATAGTTAGGTTGTAACATGAATTCGGTTTGCATTCTAAGGATTTTTAAAGGCTCCACTGCCATCTGAAAATCAGTTCTATCATTCAAGTCAGAAGTCTATAGGTTACAGATGTTATGGCTGGCATGTCACAGCTATGAGCATAGGTTTCTTCTGTAAAACAGTAACAGAACCACAATAACTTCTTTATATTAGTAGTGGTTTGCATGGCTGAATTCACAGATTCTCAGCCTCATTCAACATAAATTTCTTGAAGCACTCTGGAAAGAAGCACTTTTCACTGTGTTTGTAATGACTAAGGAGCCAAGATCTGAAATCAACAGATCAACTGATGTTCTCCCTCATGTGTAAGAAAATTGATTCTACAATTCTGTGTCAGTTCCAGTGTGATACTGAGGACCACTGGCACTTTCTGTTTCTGCTTTGTGTTTTGCTACTGCACCAGCACATAGCAGGAAATCATGAGATCAGTGCCTGGAGTTATGAAATAGAGAAACAAAGCAAGACTCTCCTCCCTGCGAGTCCTCCACACATTCTATCACCAGGTTTTGCTTTATTTGAGGAGAAATTGTGGGAGAACCTGGGTACAGAATTTTTCTGCATAATCGCAGTAATTCATTGTAATTTTGAATGTTGTCAGAGCATGGTGGTTGTTTTTTTGTTTGATTGGAGTTTTTTTGTTTTTTCTTGTTGTTGTTGCTGGTTTGTTTGTTTGTGGGGTTTTTTTCCTTTTTCGTTTTCTTTTGGTTTGTTTTTTTCTTTTTTATTAGAATAAACTGCCCTTATCAAGTATCAAGCAATATTCTGATAAATGCTGGGAAGCGTGACATCTATTCCCTTCTAGGGGAAAGCTCTGATAAACCCTGACAACCGGGTAGCTCTTGAGTCTTGCCCCGCATCACATCCTCTTCATCACAATGTGTTTTCACATCCTTCCTGGAGACTTTCAGGGGCTGAGTTCTGAAGTGCTCAGGATTTGTAGTGTGCACACCTCAGGAACAGCTAGCAGAAGATAATCCTGAGATCTGAAGTTCTGGTCTGCCAGCACTTGAGTGTTGCTGGTGTTGATGAAGCTGATTCTGGAGGAGTAAGATCACATTGTTTTAATTTATGTGCAGACCTTCTAGACTGGTATTTGCTGGGCATGGAGTTTTGTCTAATCTAGAGCTGAACCTCTGCCTTATGGTCCAATTTTTCCTGATAGTGACAAAAGACCATTTAAGGAATATGAGAATATTGCTTGGAAAACATCCACACTGAGAAAGTGCTGTTTTCAACTGCATGGACAGATGTCCTCCCAGTTCCTTGTTCTGACACTACAACTTGCAACAATGCCCCATTTTTCAGGGAAGTGTGCTAAAAAATGGGATCTTGTAGGATTAAAATATACATATATGCATATTTTTCCCCCATAGAAAGCATACTGATGGTAGAACCAGCTGTCTAAAACCATGACAGCTTTAAGTTTCATCTACCTTTTCACTGGGACTAAGATACTGCATTGTCTTCAAGAATGGGTTAACTGTCAGAGCACACTGGAGGTGAAAGCTACCAATTCAAATCAAATATGTCTTAATGAGCAGGCTCGTAATTTTTAAATTATCATCAGGTATGTTCTTTAGTAGCCTGACCCGCTTGTGAGAGAAGATTGTCTCTGACTTGAAGAAGGCTTGTAAATATTTGCTGCATCACTGAGCTACATTTTGCTGCCTTTTTTTTTTCTGAAAGCAAACAGGTCTTTTGTCTACACCTCTTACCTTAATAAAAAAATCAAATAAAAGAATGCTTTTCCATCTCAGCAAAAGAATTGAGGTTTGAGATGACAGTCTAAGGTCGGTTTTAAAAATTCTGATTTGCAATAAATGTTCTCTAATTAGCCTGTGGAAGGACAGCAGAAAAAAGTTAACAATCAGAAAATCTCTTCTCTAGTAACCTACACTTCATATATATCTACCTCCTACCTTCAAAAAGCACCATGCAAACCTGTCGTATTTTTCATTCTGTGTTCCTACAGGCAGGTAATAGACCAATCTAGTACGTAAATCAAGTTTGCAATTTGTGTAAGCTCTAGTACAAATTCATCACACCTTGACTTTCTGAAATTTCTCATTAACCTCTTGGTAATATGGTTTATTATATTTGGAGTGTAAGCTTGTCCCTTTTGACTTTCACTTGTGCTCAGCACTGTGGCAGCTGCAGTAGGGCACGTGTTATGCCCTACTGTTTACCGTTTATGTTCCACAGATTTTACAGCTGCAAAATTACTAAAATAAGTGGAAATGAAGATTATACATCTTGTGATTTAAACTCCAAACATTTTTCATTATTTTCAATAAAAAAAGATTGATAATCCATAGAAACAGTAAAGAGTCATTTGTTATTCACCTTCCACATGCCATTTGTGGTTTTATGTAGCTGTCCCAACCATCCTGAGTCATCTCTTCTCTAGGTTTTTTCTAGGTTGATGGAGACTACTTTGCTTAGTCTTTCCCCTCAACAGATGTGACTGTTCTCTGAACTTCCTCTAGTTACCCTTTCAGGGCCTATTAACATCATATTTGCAACTATCAATAGCAGAGCAGAAAAAAAATACCCATGCACCAGCAAACAAATGCTCATAAGTTTTTCTGTAATATCCCAGTTATGGGTGTTACAAATATGAATTTACTTTGTAATACAGCACAGAGATACTAGTATTCGAAGGAGATTTTGACACCTTAAGTTTATTGCCAAGAATGGGATTCCATGAAATGTCCTTCTGTGACTTTTGAGATCTCTTTTTGGATAAAAAAAAACTTCATTTAGTTGATGCTCTTCTGGGAAGTTTTCAAAAATAAACTAGTATTACTGGCTAGTATAACGGGCACCTCCAGCCCTCTCGCCCACCGTGAGTCGCACTGCACCTCTGCCCACCCACAGGACGCTGCCCAGAGTCTTGGTGGTGTCCCAGAGCTGTCTCTGGCCCTCTCCCCCTCTGGTTCTTCTTTTCCCTCCTTTGCTTCTGCTTTTTCTGTCTCCCTCTGGCAGGGACACACAGTTTCTCTCATCCAAAATGGCTCGCAGATGTAATATTGGCCTTGTTAGTGCTTAATTCTGTCTGAGATAGCTGTTTAGAAGAATCCCTCACAGTTCCCCATAGTGGAAAATGACACAGTCAACTTAGTGTAGCCTTCAATTACTGATTGTGCACCTCCCACAGCAGAGTGCTTGTATGGAAATATTTAGCCTTCATGTCTTCCACCATATGGAATGAAACAGCATTCCAGTTTCTTTTCTAGACTTGTGACTCACTCAAGTTCCAGTTTAGTGCTTATCAGTACTCTGAACTCACAGTCAAAATACATATATTAACGTTGGCTCACTTCCTGACTATAAACAACTTATTTAACTACATGTAATGCGTCTTTTAATCAACAAAACAGGAGGGAAAAGAAAAGAAACCCACAATGAATTAATATAAAAATGCAAAAAGGATAGTTCTATATTTACAGTACCAAGGACCTTTAATTAACAGTTGTTGATATCATAACATCAAGTTTATGATATCAACATATAAACATCATTACACCATGTTTTTGAATACTATGAATATGTTTATATTTTGAATACTTATTCTGGGAGCAATTGAGAGAAATTCCATTTATTTTTTTCTTTTCCATGATTTTACTAATTGTAGAATCATGGAATCATAGAATAGCTTGGGCAGGGATGGAACTTAAAGCTCATCTCATTCCAACCCACTGCCAGGGGAAGGGACGCCTTCCACTAGGACCAGGTTGCTTATAGCCCCATCCAACATCCCTCAAACGCTTCCAGAGATGGGGCAGCTACAGCTTCTCTGGATAACATGTGCCAGTGCCTCACCACACTCACAGTAAAATTTTTTTTCCCAGTATCTAATCTAAACCTACTGACTTCCAGTTTGAATCTATCTCAGTTTAGAGACAAGCTTAAGAGAAGAACACACTGGACTGAGTGTTTCCACTAACAAGAAAAGGGGTTCCAACAATCCCCATTTGCCAATGAGAAAATGAATACTAGTGGACGAAAGAGTAAAAAATCCAGCTGTTCATTGGCAAACGAGTATCCACAATGCATGGGAAAAAAATGAATAAATGCTAGGTATTGAATTGTTAGAACCTTACCCCACACACACATACACCCCTCACACCAGAACAAAGAACCCCAAAATGCCAGGGAAAAAAAAGGAACCGCTGGCCACGTGGCAGGGAGGAACAAAATGGAGCCGGCTTTTGTCTCAGGGAAAGAAGAAACATTCACAGAGTAGCTCGGGGAAAAACCAAATGGGAACCTGGTGAATCTCCGATGCTGGTCTCCTTCTCACAGAAGAAGAAGGTGATGGATTCAGGGTCCTTACGTTCGCCGACTTGGCCCCTTCCCAGGTCTGGGGCCAGGACGAAGCGGTTCCTTGGGTCCCTGTCCACGGCCAATGCTTATCCCATCAATTGGTCTGCTCTGTTCTCAGACTGAAACCAAGCTGAACTGATCAAGAAAAAAACAAAAGTCACTGGAGAATTGCAGTCTCCAAGGCCAGAGAAAGGGGGAAAAAATCTTCTTGCCTAAGCTAACACGAGAGCCCCAAGGCTTCCACCCCTCCCCCAGACCCATCCTAAAGCTACAGCAACCATTTCTGGGCATAGGGCAGATGAGTAGGGAATAGAGGATCATCATGAAATCACCCCAGGACAGAAGCCATTCCTCTTTGTCCCATCACTACACACTCTGGTAAAAAGTCCCTTTCTATTTTGGGGGCTCCCTTCAGGCACTGGAAGGTCAGAGTTAGGTCATCTAGAAGCCTCCTCGTATCAGAGCTGAACAACTTCATGTCTCTCAGCCTTTCCCCATGGGAGAGGTGATCCATCCCTCTGATCACTTAGGTGCCTCCTCTGGACTCACTCCAGCAGTTCCATGTCCTTCCTGTGCAGGTTCAGCATCCTTATCACTAGGGTGGAGAGCACCTTGTTTTTTTGTAAGATCAAACTGATAATATTCATGGTGTTTAATTACATTATCACAACTCATAGATTCTTTAAGAAAAGAAAGACAATTATGTGTCAACACAATTATGTGTTGTTAACTTTTAATAAGGAACTTCATATGGTACCTGGAATTTTTATTGTTATTTGAAACAACCATTTCAAAGTACTCTTAGTCTTTTCCTCTTCTCCATTACATTCCATGTTTTAAAATCTCTTACAGGTGCAGAAATATTTTACAATGTGTAAGCATTTAACAGGCTATGATTTTTGTTTGCTAGTGGTTTATTTAGATTTTGGCTGTTATTATTGACTGATCCAAATAAAAGATCAATTCAAATGAACTGGCAGGGTTATGACGAGAAATGAGTAGATGTGAAATTCAGTTTGGACTACTACTTTGAGCTATTCACTTTCAGTGGCAGAGCATGTACCCCATGCTCCCTGTTGAAAGTATAATTTGTCAGTGACCACTGGGTGTCACTGCTGCTGCTACATATTTACAGATCTACACAGATTATTCACCACCACTATCAAAAGAGCAGGCATGAGCATTCATCTAGGGAAAAGAAGACCTCGCAGTGATTTAAGGTCTCCTTTTTTTTCATCTTGCAACATGGAAAAGAGCCAG
The DNA here is from genome assembly GCA_013400955.1 of Drymodes brunneopygia. Classification (NCBI taxonomy): domain Eukaryota; kingdom Metazoa; phylum Chordata; class Aves; order Passeriformes; family Petroicidae; genus Drymodes; species Drymodes brunneopygia. The sequence continues at coordinate 17,091 of VZTZ01022837.1, read as the reverse complement.
GCAGAAGCATTGTGACTGATACCTGTAAGGGAGAAGATGTAATTTCCACAGATATTCTGCAAGTTCTAATGTGTATAATTAGATGCAATTGCTCTGGGGTGATACTGCCTAAAATATGATAAATTTTTCCATTAAGGAACAAATTTCCACTTAACTGAAATCAAACCTACCTTTCTTTGTTAAGGGAATAAAAGCCTACCCTGTACTGTTGCTGTTGTTAAAACAAAGAGAGTTATGGCTAAAAAAAGGAACAATGAAATTCCTGAAACTGCAAAACAGCACTGCAATTAGAACTCTTCACATATTTGCTGAAGACTGAGAGCCTTACATCAACAACAAGCACAGCAGGTGGCCTGTGATCCTTGAAAGGCTGATATGTTTCATACGATTGTCAAAATCAGAAGTGGTTTCATACTGGGTTGAAACTATGGCTCTGGTACTATAACATGCACATGTTGTTCTCTTTAGGCTCTTACGTCTTGGAAGGCTCTGTATCTTCCCAGAGGCACACTGACTTTCCTAGGACTCATTTCAGGCACAGAAGTCTGTTTATACAGAAGTGCTCTGTGCAAAAAATACGTACTGCAGATCAGGAAGAATGTAGTGCTTTACCATCCTCTGTATTTGAGAAATTGAATCAATTGCATACACCATAAACACCTGTAAAATATATACAAAATGTTTCTGAAAATGAATGTCGTTAGACTGTGTTTACTGCACTTTGTGCTTATGCATCTTTGTTTTTTCTTCTCAGTAATAAGAATTTTATCTATGATATTTTCTCTTGCTAGGAGTAAACTATTAGCAGAGAAGATCAGCTGCAATTTTATCATACTCTTTTAGATCAAAGCATGAATTTCTTATGTAACTATAATATTACCAGTTTGCAAGTTCTTAAGATGTTTTTAGGCTTCAGCAAAACAGCTTTTTCTTAGCCATTTAAATGTTTAAGATTTTTCTCTTCTTTTCATGAAGTCATGTAGTTTTATGTAGGCACCCATGGATATGTCTTGCATGGGTAATGTTAAGTTTAAATTAGCACAATATGTCCTATAAGATTTTTATAATGCCCCTATATTGTGACTCAGGGTACTGCTACTATCCTTGTTTTCAAATGCAAGGAATTAAGTAAAAATGCACTAAAGACCTTAACTCTATTATCACGTAGGGTAATCAGTCAGTTCTTCACTGCACTATGTTCTTGTGGGAGTTTGAAGTTGCCATACCCAAGGAGGTTTGAATGATGACTGACATTTTTCAGTAATTCAAAGACAGATAACAGGTGGCAATGATTTTCCTTTATGATCATATAAATATGAGAGGGTAAACTGATGATATATACTCAAGGGTTATTTAAAAGTTGCAGGATTTAAAGGGGATTATAAAGAACTTGTGATTTCTAATGAGATGGGAAGTTGTCCTACCTTGTGTACTTTAGAAAAGTCTACACTCTCTGGCCTGATCTTGTTAAAAAAGACCCAATAATAATTCAAATCCTTCCTATTACTAAGTTGTGAGCCCTTGTGTAATCAAAATCCTTTTGCATTTTCATGCTTATTGTGAAGATGGTCTGTATTCCAGAAGGCTCTAAGTTTAAAAAAGTGTTCCATGCTTCAAACTAAAATGTTCACAAGATGACAAGTTATGATCAGTGTTCATAGGAAATAGGCAGTAGATACCTCAATTTTATTACTGCAGACAGGGGGTTGCAGCATCCTACTGCTTCCTTAGCCTTTTTGCATCAGTTGTATTGCACTTCTTAATTTAACTTGCAAAACTGGAAAAATCTTTCCTATTGGTGACTCAGTATGGGGCTACTGGTGTATAATTCCACATCCTGAATGTTCAGGATGACTTCTCACAAGCAAAATCAGTGCAAGCTGCTGATCCCAACAAGAAGGAAGTTGTGCTGCCCACAGTTGAAGTCTGCACAGGTTTTGGTACCCACCTTGCTTGGGAACTTATCTGTGCAGTGTTAGTTTCCTCTTTCCCTTTAGGATATGCTCCCCTACTCTCATCTCAAGATGTTTGATTTTGAGGCCAATATCGCTTTAGAACCTTTGAATATGTCTCTATTTGCTTCAAGCAAGGTCTACTATGTCATATTTTCAAGGAGCCAGTTTCAATAATGATCTGTTAGAAGGAGGATTTGCAGGATTCTTTTGCTAAATTGATTATCTTCCTCCTTCATCTCTCACACATATGTTGTTCTCTACTGTTTTACTCCTTGCTTTAGAAGCAGGAACAAAAGTAACTTTTTCTCTCTGCTACTTTGTCCATAGAGACCAACATAAGGACACTACATGAAAAATGTAGTCTCCAATCAAGGCTGCTTCTACATGGCTGAGAAAAATAACTAGTTGCCCTCCTAAGGGCAACTTACAATAAGAAGGACTCATTCACTTATTTCAGTTCACAAAGTCTTTTTCTTCATCAGCTCCATATAGAGTGGAAAAAATATACCATTAGGAGGTAGGAAGTAAGCTAGGAACACAGATATGAAAGTCCAAGAAAGGCAGGAGGCTCCTTGTGAGGAGGCTGATGAGGAAAGATGTCTGAAGGCAGAAAGAATACCTCAAGAAATGGACAGTAATTACAGCAAAGAAAAGGAGAACATGGATATTTCCCAGAAAGAGGGTGCAGATTCTGGAGCTGGATCAATGTGAACAGCTTCCAGAAATGACAAAGCAATGTGCTCAGGAAAACAATAGTTCAGGAAAATGTAATATAAGAGATTAGGAAACTACCTTTTGGTATTTCAGGATTAGGAGTGGAGACTTAATGAAATTAGTATCAGCTGTTCTGGGAATGCATACATAATTTTCTAAGTTTTTTCTTATAAAGAGAACATCTTAATAAGGAGAAAGATGGCTACAGCCTTGTTAAAATTTAAGTCCATAGCTATGCCTAGAGAATTACCAACTCATAGTGACATTAAAATCTAATAAATTTGATTTTAAAAGAAATACCCTTCTAAAAGGCTTAGGCTTTTACGATTTAGCCCTGTCTAAAATCTCCAGTCCAGTAAGCAGAGTTTAGTGCTTTAAGAGAGCGTACATGGGGCACAAGCTCTGAGCTGTAGTAAGAGTTATGCCAGTGGTCCTGCATTATCTGTATTTGAATTCTAGTCCTACTTGCTCACACATAGTTTTCCTTCCCTGAGACTCAGTAAGGTGGTGCTGCCTCTCCCTTCTTCACTGCTGGAGGCCACTTCAAGCAGATAAGGGATGTACATATTCATGGTGCTCACAATGCACTGGTTTGATGGGAGAATAGTGCTGCTTAACACCAAGGAATGGAACTACTCAAGCTGAGCATTGACCACTGTTGCCACTGAAAACCATGCAGTATGACTCATACAGTTTTTCCTTGGCGGTACTGTCCTGAAAGGCCCTTTATGGCTGCAAGCAGGGACATCTCCTGTAGCTTATTTCTGTGGTCAGCATGGCTTCTGTTGCCATTTTACTGCTATGTTTAAATTATGTTTGCTGACTTCTGACAGACTAAAAATAATACACAATCTGTCTAACCCAAAATTTTCAGCAAGCTCAGTACAAGGTCAGATTAAAGGAAAACAGCAGTTTTGTCAATACTAGTTGTGTGTTTACCTACAAAATCTCCATATATTTTTGTTCCCTGCTTTAATTCATATTAAAGTGTTAATATTTTCTGCTCGCGTGGTAGAAGTTTATCTCATGGCTTCAAATATTAGTGACAACTCTGTCAAAATGTTTGATGAACAAAACTTCTTGTGTGTTTCGGTTTTGTAAATACGAGCTAAACAATGGTAACTATACATTCCTTCAATTAAAATATGTAGTCTTACCTGTACATGGATCATTACCAAGCCAAGTAGTGGGAAGTAACACACTGATGGCACTACTTAATATTTTGGACAACATGAAACTGGAACTGAAAACCTCACTTGAGTGATAAACCAACTGTAAAAGCCAGCTGCTGAGCTTGGATGCTTTGAAGTATTTGTTTCCTTATTTTAAAATGTCCAGATAAAATGCAGTATTTCAAATGTCCTATGCAGTAATATGAAAGATAATCAAATAGCAGGTGTTTCCATCTGGCAGTTCGATCACAAATATATGTACGTGCAATTATGTCTATTAATAGTGTGGGAAGAAAATGGAACAATATGATGATTGCAACATCTTTATAATAGTTATTTAATACATACATTTTTCAGCCTCTATTGTGAGTGTCTTATCTCATGAAAAAAGAAAGATACATAGAGGGGTTTTTGCCCTTGAAGCAGGTATCACACAAATCTAGATTCAGAAATCCTTTCTCCCTAAAAGAATATATTCAATGACTTGTTTTTTGAGGTGACTAAAGAAACCTGACTCACTGAAACTGCAGCAACTGTGCAACTATATTTTTTGTTTATTTTTTTAATGGAAGACTAATATGTATAATCCTTCTTTTGTTACTACCCCTTAACAAATACATTCATGGCATTTAGATGGTTATTGTTTATCTCAAGGTTACCTAGTATGTACTAGATGTGCAGCTAAAATTTTTCTGAAGGCTTGAATCTCCAAAATACTAGTTGTACCATTTAACTGGACATAGCATTTTTAGAGTGTTAAGACCTGATATATGTTCAGTGACTTCCAGAAGTGGTGAGCAAGAAAGAATATTCAGAAATCAGATTAAACTGCCTTGTTATTTAAGACGATTAGTCCTGCACTGTCATTTGGAGGAGGGATCTAGATACAGTTTTCCTGTGAAGAAAAAGAAAATAAAAAAACCCAAACCACAGAATTCCTGCAGTGGTTAGAGCAACTCTCTAGGGTGTGGGATGACATTCAGGTTAGTCTGTTTCTACAGCCAAATTCCCCTAAAAGGTAGCACTATTTGCTTCTCACAACAATTTGCTGTGATCCACAGGCCTGCTGGGGGAGACCAGCAGGCAAAAGGCCTCCCGAGATTTCAGATGGGGACCAGAGTGGTGGTTTTGGCACCTGCAGGAGGGAGTTTCCTACAGCATTCCCATGACCTTCCTCTTTTCTGTAGCCATTAAATTCAGACTCAGCTGACACGGATGAATTCCCTGGCATTCCTCACTCTTGACCCAGGAGCTACGTTTATGCTAAAGTTGAAGTTGTGGAGGTGAAACAGGAACCAGCTTCCAGCCTTCCCCACCCTGCTAATTGCTGGCCTTGCTACCTCACCACTTTCCCCTCTGCATCTGGACTCTGCAGATTCTCTGCTACAGCCCTGGTAAACTCCTACTCTTTCTCTGGGGAAACACATTCCACTCACCACCCTACACATTCTTTGCAAGCACAAAAATAGGAGTCTCAATTTCCTGCTTATGGAAGTCATAAACACCATGGCTTTACATGTACTCTCCATAGTGTGAGTTTTTATTAAAGTTACTCTCTCCTAATGGTGTGCTGTGCACTATTTCCTCCGCCTGCCCAGGAGAAAAATGCTTGTTTCTAAGGAGATTTTTCTAATTCTATAACAGATAGTGAAGTTGGTATTTTCCATCTGTGCTTTTTCCTAAATATTTTGATCCTTATAACTCTTCTGAGAAAACGCTTGTTTTCTGAAGCAACTGCTCTGTAAAATAGATTTGCAGGGAAGCGGAATATAGTTCTGGAGATCATGAACTGTAGTAAACATTGCACAGAATCAGCAAGCTAGGAATTAATGGAAAAGTAATGGAGCTTTTGTAGAAGAGTAAGTGTGAATGAGGTGGTTTGGTAACTCTTTCTTCACTGGCATTTATTGTTATCATAGATCAAGACTTCATCACAGTTTGTAGCTTTCTGCTCTCGGATGGAAGGGAAGGTACATAAAATATAGATTTTAAAAGGGGTGAAGGTATATCTGAAGATGGAGATGAAATACAAAGATCTGTTACTGACTGTAGTAGATGGCTGGTGAAGTTAGTGAAAGGGTTGTATGTAATCTTTTGAGTCTGGTCATAAAAGAAATAGTAGAAATTCATGGTAGGATAGTAGTCTTGGAAAGACCAGAGCTTTCCAATTGAAGGCAAAGGTATAGTGTTTATGGTGCAGTAGATTTCAAAGATCTAAGAATGCTACAAAAATAAAGTTTTTCTGCCAAAATGACTTCAAGAAGTGTATGGTAAGATTAATTAAAAAAAAAATGTTGGAGTTGTGCCAGGTTTGGATGTTGATCAAACTTCTGTCATTCTGCTATTAGTTGTGTGGGTTTGATAGCTGGGAGTTTATTGGAATGATGTCAGAATTAAATTTACCTTATGAAGATCATAAAATAAATGTACTTCCAGGTACATCTGCAGATGTGATAGCTAGCATTTCTCCAAATTCCCATAAAATACAATACTTGTAGCAATACTGATAGCTTCAGATTTATCTTTGCTACATAATAAGAGTCATTAAAGACTAGTTCACTGTAAATAAAGAAAAAACAGATGGAGGTAAGTATGTTAGCTGCAAAATAACAACTCAGACATCAGAGGTCAACTTCATAAAGTCAAACGAATGAAGTTAAACACATTGGAAAGTAATTAGATCAAATATACAAAATAGCTAGATCTTGTGTATTAAACAAAGGAGAAAACCTGAAGTACTTGCTGTAGTAAAGCCAGGGACTAGCCAAAGTCATCAGAAATGCAAAAATATTTTCTCAGTTTTCTGGGCTTAATTTTTAACTCTTAGATATATGGAAGAATTAAGAGTAAGAATTGCTGAAAATTTGGTCTATCTTTTTAAAACAAGTAACTCAAAAAACCCTCAATGTTATTCAACTGCACCAACAACAACAACAAAAAAAAGACAGCATCCTGTGAAACTAGAGATTTGGAGAAGTCTAGGCTGAGCCCTTAAATTTTCATCTAGGGCAACAGAAGTTGTAATTGGAGGTAAAATAAACAGTGGTGGAGGAAAGGCTAGAATATGAAAACTGCTTCCACTAGGGTGGAAGTGAAACTTAAAGGAATGTTTTCAAACCAGGTAATCTAACCTTTTCCCTTGAATAATGAAAGAAGTGCCCCATGTTCCTTCACTGCTCGTGTAATAAGTTTCATTGTAAGTGATAGAATTTTAAGGAAACACAACCCATACCTCATGGATTAAGCAAAGATAACATATCAGAAAATAATTTGAAACAGTTATTTGAGAATATATTTTGTAAAGGCTTTAAAGTGGTTGAAGAGGAAATTGCCTTGACCTGCTCTGAAAAGAAAATTATCAGTTTGAAAGAAAGTTACAGAGATTCAGAGATCAGTCTGTAGACCAATATAATTTAGTATTTTCACTAAAATCTTTAGCAGAAGAGAGCTAATGAGGCCTGCTGATAAAACAAAGTTGTTCAGCACCATCAAAAAGAAGGATGAAAAACTGGGTCACCTTGTGAAATAGCCTGCAAGGTATGAGATGAAATTTAATAGTACAGCTGCTTAGTCCTATCCTTAGGGAGTGGTAATAAGAAAATTCATTATTAACTGAAAACTGTTTAGTTGGAAATGACAAAAGATTAGGGGAATTAAGTGTAACGGTTGATAACAGAAAAAGTACAAGTCAAGAGTTATAAAAAAATATGTTTCCAAAGAAAGGGATGATGAGATCCCAGGATTCCTTGCTAGCATGCTATATTCTTTTACAGTAGGAGTATTTCTAATACAGTGTTTAGGAAAAAGGGTACAGGCAAGGTCAATATGCAGCCTGTTGTGAGCAAAAATGAAATAAACTATGGTTTGGTTTGCATAGCAAAATGAAAGCATGACCTTTAGAAAGGGAAAAGGACTAGCTCAGCTGTATAACAATACTGATAAAATACCAAGTAAATTAACTACATTGAAGTTTAGAAAACCAGGGAAAATGTTCAACCATCAGAAATAGTGGGAAGTGGAAAAAAAACCCATAAGTGTAGTGGGACTTGACAATCTAAGTAATTTCAAGGCACTCTAATGATCTTGTCACCAAGCAGAAAGTATAAAAAGCTTTCTAAATGTGATGAAACACCACAAGCAATTTTCTTTCAGCCTTTGCTTCTATTAACTAATTTGAGTTTTACTGAATACCTAAATATTGTCCTTAGAGTTTCACTGCACTTGCTTCTGTATTTACATATATTCTTTAATGGTAATTTGCTTATTAGCTTCTTTGGTGCTTGTGGATGGATTACTTTAATTGCCCCTAAAATCTAAATCCAAAATGTTGGCAAGCAAACTAAATGGGCTGGACTATGGACTCTATGACTGCTTTTGATTCTTCTTTATCTTTTCAATTTTTCCCAGCTCCTTCTTTTCCAGTGAGATTCTTCTCACCTTTCCTTACATTCATGCAGTTGCCATGCTGACACATTGACACTTCCATTTTCCTCACCTCTTCCTAACAAGTCAGGAATGAAATTGTTAAAGCCTCAGGTTTTGCAGGTTTCATGCTGAAGGGAAGTCAGGCACCTTACACCTTAAAACAGTATTTTTCAGCCTGTTCGTAGTCACAGTCAGTCTATGCCAGTTCATACCTGGTTTACATCAAAAAATTAAGTTTTTAAATGGGAACATTAGGAATTTTATTTTGCAAGCAATCCTTCTGTTTTCAAAAAACTTTGTGATGTGCATCAAGTCTGTATGAATTTGTGGCAGTTTTTCTACAGCAGTAGTTTGAGATTCATAAACCTACTCTGCATGATACCCCTAGATCATTCCTAGGTAAGTCAAAGGGAGTAAATTTTCAAACATCACTGAAGCTTGGCACAAATCCATGAGAGATGGGATCTTGACCCTTGTGGAAATGGCATTCAGAACCCAAGGAGTCTCAGAGTGGTGACCATTTTACTTTATGAATAGAGCTAACAGACATTCCTATCATTCCATAAGGCATTTTTAAAACTAATCTCCTTTAGACTGAGCATAATTCTTAGCTTGTGGTTTTTTTTGTGTTGCAGTACCAATCCAAGACTTTAAAATGCTTGGCAGAATACTGTTTTGGTTCAGAGAGATAGGGCTGCAGTGACTGAAAAGAATTACATTTGAGTAATTGAGAATTACAACTGAGTGTTGTCTGTCCACCTTGCCCTCTTACTTTCTTGCCTTTAAATTGAAACAATGTGCTGGCTTCTCTATGGAACAGGCAATACCTACTTCTTAACTTACCCATGAATTTTTTTTCCTGAAATCTGTTAGAAGGTTTCTTGGCTTTTTGCAGGCCTTCATTATGTTGTTGGAAAAGAGAGGTTAGCTTTCTTTAAGCTAATTGAATTCTTATTCCAAAGTAAGAACAGGATTGTGCTATTTGCATTGGTTCATATGAAGACAAATTGGACAAGATTACTGTTATTACTACCTAGTACTTGGAAAATGTGCTCAAAAAGGTGAGCTTAAACAATTTGTGAAGAAAGAAATAGGCAACAAATATTTCAGCTTCAAGAGTGCTGCATCAAATTTTAACAGCTGCATTTGGACAAGGAGGACGTGGTATCCTGTTGTGATTTTATCTGATCAGATGGCCATTAACTAAATCTATAAAAGCTTCTTGACTTTTTCATCCTTTAGAATGAATGAAATTTCATTTCAAAAGAGAGCAGAAAAAAAAAAACATTAGTTTGGGTTCTTACTTAAGGAGAATAATTGAATAATTATAAATGGTAATGGGAGTCTGGGCACTGCATTGGTTTCTTTCAGTAGAGAGTGAACATATATTTAGAAATAAATACAACTTTCAACTTACAAGTATTAATCTCAATGTTCTTCCAGTCTTGATTCAAAAGAAAAGTATGGTTAGACATTGACTGAAATTTTGTCATAAAATGTGCATACATGTTTATTAATTTTACATTGCCCTGTTTGAAGATGACATAGGAGAACATCCTTAGCCAGTAAATTTTAGTTTTGCTTCACGGCTTCAGCTTCTATGAGTGTTTGAGGTAAAGAAATAAGGTGGAATGTAGGACTATGACTTAACCTTCTAAGCTTGTGCTCTGTGAAGCTTTCTGCATTTTCACCTCCTGTCCAGGGTTTGTGTTCATAGTTTTCTTAAAAGGCTTGTTTCTCTGCTAATTAATCAGACCATGTAGCCACTGATTTTTGTTTAATTTCTCTTTACTTTGTGCTTTGCTGCATTCTTGTTTAGGAAGGGGTAGTAAACAGCAGATCAACAGTAGAGCCTGGCAGATGATCTCAAATATTCCTGAAAGAAAATAATACCTGGTTCAGTAGAGCTTTTGTGGTTTTGAGCAAATCTGTTAATTAACATAGCATATGAGAAAGAATCTATAAAAAGAAACCATGAAGAGTTCAGCTTTGTTGAATAGAAGGAAGGCTTTGCTAATTTAAGCTGAATGGCATCCTGGTTATAAAATTAGTGGCCACAAAAAATATTTTTTATTTTATCTCTGCATGTTTTAAAATCCAGTTCTTAAAGAGGTTTGTCAGCTTTCAGGAATAAATTTTATGTACATGAAGAAACCTCTAAAAGACATTTTGGAAATAGAATCATAACCAGGTTTTAAGTTTTGGTAGAGGGTAAAGCCTTTCACAAGCATTGCAACCACATCTTTAATCACACTCAAAATCATGCACTGGTAATTTCATATTTTTGACTGGCACTATAGGCCACGCACATATTATGGGTTTCCATTATGTATGACTTGTGTGCATCCTCCAGTAATTTCATAAAAGATGCTTCACCAAGGGCACATCCTCCCTGACCAAACCAGTGCCCTTCTATGATGGAGTGATTGTGTCAGTGGACAAGAGAAGAGCTATGGATGGCATCTATTGGGACTTCCTTAAGGCCTTTGACATGGTCCCTTGCAATGTCCTTCTCTCTAAAATGAAGAGACATGGATTTCATGGATGGATAATTTGGTGGATAAGGAACTGTCTGAATGTAGAGAATTTAAACCGTATTTGACAATTTATGTTTGGCCAAACAGCTCACTGCTGCTCAGTATTCCTTACTCCTTCAATTGGAAGGTCTGATTTTACCAAGAAAGCAGTCTTCTGATTCCTGACAGTTTCATAACCAATCTAATGATTAATAATTAGTCTTTGAGATTTCCTTTCTTGATTAGCAGATGAGATGCTCCTTTTATTGCCTACTTCTGTATTGCTGCAGACATTTTGCCATGCTCTAGAAAAAGAAATAAGTGAAATTACAGACAGAAAAGCAGTTTGATAGCCAGAAACTGCAGAGAAAAGAGCTATTCACTCCTGCTTCTTGTCTGCTCAATGAAAGTACTATTGTGATTCCATAGGAAGACTTTATGAATTCGTGGATATTTTTGGTATTTTTGTCTGCAGAGATTTTTTTTGCTCCTTACAATTAACTTTGAGGTACTCAAAGTAGAAACTCTTTTCCTTTGTTCCAGGAACCACTAACACTGTTTCTGAAATTTGCTCTTACTGTCGCAGTCTTTAAATGGAAGAATGTTGCATTTTTTTATCATATGCATGACGGGAACAACATCAGAGGAAGCTCCATTTCCCTGGAGGGAGTAACACATCACTGAGCAAGTATAAGACTTATGCATCACTCACCTCTTATTTGTGCTGCATTTTGCATGGTTTATGAATGTTGTGATGATTTGTTACATGGGCAGATTTCACTATATTTGAGGAGTTAAACTACATACTAGAGAATTAATTATGTGATAACTCCGTAAGGTACTTCTTTGTTCTTAGTGTCTTTGAAAACTTGACATTCATTATGTGCCCTGTATGCCCTCTCACCATTTATTTTCAGTTCAGTATCTCAGTTCGAAGGGGTTACACTTCTCTGTACTTGAGGAGTATCTCTTACCTTAGAGGTCCTCCTTTAAACAAGAACTTGTGTTCCCAACCCTCAGGGTTACAAGGATAAACTGGAAAAGGCTGCCAAAGTTATTATAGCCCCAAGGGCACCTGCTGAAATAATCCTGAGAGTCAGCTATGTCATTCCCTTGCCTTCTGGGAGGCTTTAATGCCCTCCTAATAAAGCCATGCACCTCAAGGTACATAGAGGCAAGGGAAGTGGGGAGGGAAGGAAGAACCTTTCACTATTGCTGTTGTAAAGGAATGTGCATGCCAGGGCAAAAATGTAGGTCCACGGGGCCTATACCATGGAAACCCAATGGTATGCTATTTCCTTTTCTGAAAATTTTCTTAATCAGTCCTGTGCAAACTGGCAGAGATCCAGGTACAGAGGCTGTTTGGATGTTTGCTGTTCACATTAGTCATGACTGGAAAGTTTTCATACCCAGTGAAAACTATGAAACTATTTAATAGCTTCTGCAGTCCTCATTTAAGGTACAGGTAAGAAGAAAAATGAGTAAGATTTTGGGCTTGTAGTTTTTGGAATGATGTGACTCATTTAGCATTTAGAGGAAGAGAAGCTGGCATATAGCTGAGTTTCTATCAGCCTTTCATAGCATGAACTCTGGTAAATATCAGCACTCCATATTTCTCTGATACAGAGGTAATAAATATTTCATCCACGTGGAGTTGCTGTGATGAAATAGTGATTTTGAGACCATAGGTTTTTGTATTTTGGTATAAGAAGACATTATGTCTTAAACAATACATTGTCTAAGGCAGCACTGGGTATTGGTAGAATGTAAAAAAATGTTGATACTGCTTTGTTATAACTAGAAATTACCTCAGTTACCACTTGAGAAGTTACTACTGTAAAGCATCACATTTTTTTCTATGGTAAATTGTTTTCAAAATATTTCCTTCCTTTCTTCAGATGCATATTTGTAAAGGTAGCACACATCTCTGGAGGTGCTCAGTGCACTGTCATCACAGAAAATATAATTGTCTTGTCTATCCATAAAGTACAACTCAACACCAAGCCTCACACTCATTCTTTAAAAAAATTGCATTATTGATACCAATATTATCCATCTTTATTATGGAGTATATTGTAGGAATCTTGATTAATAGTTTGGCTAAATATCTTATTTTGAACTTAGGAAAAGCCTCAGAAATATAATCTCAGCACTGTGCAAAGGCCACATATTTTGGCTAGATGTATTAAGTTGCTTGCACACTATAAAGCAAAAAACCCCAGCCAATCTCATGTGAGTTTCTTTTTGCTTGTATAAAGAAAATGATAAGTAATTCTTTTTAGGACCATTTAAAAAATAATCTGTAGAAGCAGTAAAATATGGAATAAGCTGGGGAAAGCATCAGCTTTGAAGAGGTTATCAATGCTGTTTTGATCATATTTATGTTCTTCAGTGAATGTTTTAAATATAAAATTGAAATATATAGCTGTCCAGGATTTCCTAATGCAATGTGACTTTCTCAATTTCAAAGCTCTTGGCATTTAACATTTTTTCAAATAAGAAAGAAATTAAAAACCAAATGTTATAATTTTGTATTTAAATGTAACAGTTTAAAATAACCTTTTATTTCTTAAATTGAAGATTACTTTCATTTATACCTTTATTATTTTACATTCAAATTGATAAAATGTAAAATTAGTTATTTCAAATTGGAGTTCTTAAATTAAATTCCTGTTTACTTTGGTTCTTATGAAGTTTTAAAAGCTTTAAATTAAACCATGTCTTTCTTTTAAAAAGAACTGGAGTTCAAAACAGAGGGAAAATGTTTAGAAGAACGGTGAATCTGCTTCCTCAACAGATCTAATGCATTATCTTGTATTCTGATACCTTGTGCTCAGCACTGGTGAAACCACACCATGAATTCTGTGTCCAGTTTTAGAGCCCCTCATTACAAGGAAGACATTAAAGGGTTGGAGCAAGTCCAGAGAGAGCAGCAGAGCCAGGGAAAGGTCTAGAGCACAAGTCTGATGAGAAGCAGCTGTGGGGGCTCAGCCTGGAAAAAAGGAGACTCAGAGGGAATCTTACTACTCTCCACAACTCCCTGAGGGGAGGTTGTGGCCTGCTGGGGATTGGTCTCTTCTCCCAAGACACAAGCAACAAGACAATAGGAAACAGCCTCAAGTGGCACCAGGGCAGGTTTAGATTGGATATTAGGAAAAATTTATTCCCTGAAAGAATTTTAGTCCTGGAACAGGCTTCCCATAGAGCTGTTGAACAGATGTCTAGATGTGACACTCAGGGACATGGTCTAGTGGTGGACTAAGCAGTGCTGGGTTAATGGTTGGACTTAATGATCCTACAGGTCTTTTCCAACCTAAATGTGATATAAAATTGCACACAGCAATGGAGAGTTGTCAGAACTTCATGCCATGTTAATTGCAATACCTAGTATGCATTTCCTCTTATCATCACAATAGGAATATGGAATGAGAGGCCTGTGACCTCAGTCTTAAAAACAGAGCTCTTGAAAATTATTTTGAGAGACTATTGCAGTTCATACTGATATAACACTGATATAACACCATCATGAGGGCAGTTACTTTTAACATACAGTTTTAACCTATATTTTTTTATTAAATGTGTTTTGCTGAAGTACTAATTTCCTTCATTTCCATAGAAGTATATGGCAACTCTTTTGAGATTCAGGTATTACTGCATCAATTTAGTTCAGTAGAGATGACCAGAATGGATAGAATGGAAGGTAAAATAACAGGACATTTTGCAAGTAGGTGACTGTGCCATGGCTGTGGGTGCTGCCAGCAGTGTCCAGTTTCCAGCCCTTTGCAAGTTCTTCCTCAAGTAAAAGTCAAGTTTCTTTGCTGTGACACAGTACATTCCTTAGCAGTGCCCAGTTTCAAAGCTAAAGAAGGAGATCTGTTTGTACAGGCGTGATGGTACTGAGGAGGGATAGGTGCCTCTGTGCTCCTTTCAGCTCTGATCTTCTGTGTAACATCATCAAGGAGCATTTCTGTATTGTATATTTATCAGAGCAGCTTCCTTGCCTAATCTGTCACACCAAAATGCTGCTACTGAGAGGCTCACATAAGAAAGAACCTGCTTGTAAGAAATTGTCTTTCAGGATATTCTCTGTCCCAAAGGGCAGATTTTTTCCTTACCAAACAGAGGTGTTTTCATCACTTCAATTCCACTGGCTAAGCAATCCTTAGCTTTGGAGTAACGGTGACAGTTTTCAGCACGTTAGTGGAGGAGTTCTGCATAGAAAGCAAATGCAAATTGTAGTTTCGTAATTTTCAGCAATCCAAGTAATTGGAGGATGTAATTCTTGTTCTCTGTAAAATACCTGCCTCACTAAAACTTACATGGTTAGCATCTTGGAACTTTATGTGCTATTGTTTAAGTCACATTATTATATCAGGTGATTGCTTATTTTCTAATTTATTATTTTATATAATATGTGAAAGCAAATTAAGGAAAGGTTTTTTTTAAAACCTTGATGATTTCATACACTACCATTAACATATCTACGTGCTAATATGGATCTTATTGATATATTTATAATTAAGCATCTCAATGTTGGGAGAGCAGGAAATGTTCTCAGGAAAATGCTGATCACAAGGGGAAATTATTTTATACTTGCTTTATGTAAATCACATGTAGATAACTGTGACAATTACAGGATTTTCTGAATGTCCTGTGATTGCCAGTGATGGCATCCTTGGCTGTCGGATTTAATATGATTTGATAAATGTCTTGAAAGATTAATTTAGATTAATTTTGTAAGTTGAATAAATATCTTAGTAAAACTTTTTTATTCAATTCAAAGTAGATTACTACACATTCCTTTTCACAGTTTTGCAGTACAGTAAATAATATATATAGAATATAAACAGAGTATGAGAGATCATCAAAAGGAAAAACAGTTTTATCTCAAAGAACTGAAATGTTTTTGTGGTGCAATAACACTGCTACATTTTTTCAAAGGTTTTTTAGTAGTTTTCAGCTCAACTTTTTTCAGGAATCCTTCTGAAAAATGAGGATTCTGATTCTTCAGTAGCAACATCAGGGCAGATATGGCCAGGGGATATAATGCCAAGTGTTACAATGAAAGAATTGATATAGTGAGAATAGGGGAACTTAGAGATGCAACAAAACTAAAAGAAACTAAACCAAAAACTCGTTATAGTCTATTATTCTGCTAGCTGGTAAAAAGAAGGCAGTAGCCTATTTGCTTCAGTTTACATTAATGTTATTTCTAATGTGTTTCTCTAAGCTTCACAGAGATGGAAATGATGTCCTACTTCTACCGCAAAATTAATCTGGAGACATTTTAAATTGGAGAGAGAGAGAGAGGTCCTGAGATTATCCCTGGTAGCAAAGAAATGTAACAAGAATGGGTCTCTTTCTATGAATAAAAGGAGTAAGAAAGGAAAGGCTTTTCTCATGACAAATGTTCTTCTTGTACTTTCTACTGTTAGAACAATTTTGTTATGATTCCATGTCTCTTTGTACATCTTAATTATTCTTCCAGCATGAACATGCAAGTTTTATAGGCATAATAAAGTCATAATGAAGCTCACCTTTCCTGAACTTTGGAAACTTTTTTTCAATAGTAGGATTAAGTATTAGGATTAACACTTCAATACCTAATTAGCATTAATTTATCTAGTAACCATTTAGCCTTCCAGCAAACATGAAAGATAAGAACAAATTGTCTTCGTTTGTTCCTGCTATAAAGAAATTCACTACGGATGGAGCACGAAGTCTCCACGAACATTCTCTCTCTTTTGACTTAGTTTGGGATAGTCTGCTATTTACACATTGTTTCCACATATGGATTAAGCTTCATTTGACATACTAAATCACTTCCTGAACATATATGTAAAATGAAATTGTAATTGCAAGAGTTAATTTGATTATATCTAAGACAGGTGCCAAACTTTGGGACAGTTGTACACTATTGTCAGGGCACAGCAAAGGCTGGTGGCTCTCTGGAAGTCAGCGTAGGGCTTCCCCTACAGATGAAAGGGCAGGGAAGGGCAGATCCTTGTCAGGCAGAGGTCATCCCCAGTGTCAGGTGTCATCAACCCAGGAAGCCGCTCAGGAGAGAAACTGTGTCGTTTTTTTTTTCCCTGCTGTCTGAAGCCCAGCAAAGGAAAGAATAGAATTTGGTGTCTGAAGCTTTCTTCAATACAGCAAAAATTGAGCATATGTTTGCAGGAGTTCATCAGTAAAGCAAGTAAGAATTGTAGGGTTTTCATTACTTGCTATGGCTCCTTTTCCTCAGTAATGTCAACATATCTCTTGCTGTCCTCCCCATCCTTCTTATTGATGCTGAATTGATTTTTGCCT
>VZTZ01022836.1:128830-155116 GCA_013400955.1 Drymodes brunneopygia | reverse complement strand
TTGCTGTGTCAGTAAAGAAGACAACTCCTCTGACAGAGAGGAAAAAAAGAAAAAATTATCAGGGAAAATGTTCATTTTTTTGTAGAAGCATGGAATTAGTAAGGTTGGAGAAGACCTCCAAAATCATCCAGTCCAACCTTTACCAGATAACACCACACCCCCTCACCTGTGTCACAAACTACCACATCTCCTTGGTTTTATTAACACTTCCAGGGGTGGTGACTCCACCACTTCCCTGGGGAGCCCATAGCAGTTTGTCAAACTGACCCATTCTTTAAATGTCAAGGTATTGGATATCCCTGTCTGGTAGAATTTCAGATTATAAATAAATAAATAATTTTTAAAAGCAAACATAAAACTGGAGAGTGTCTCACAAGATATTTAGAACAAAATCAGACCTGCATATCCTGTGTATCCTGTCTTTTTAACCACATATTCCTCTTGTCCCCACTGCCCCTTCCCTTACTATTGAACACTTCTGTTGTGCAAATTTTCTTAAAAAGGGACCAAGTGGTGTCTGAGAAACTGCAACTCTGAACGAGCCTGGATTTTATCAGCTCTTCGAGCCAAGGTCCATTGGCTGGAGCCTCCCAAGAACAGCCAAGCTCAGGGATGCAGGTCTAGGTGATCACTCACCCTCAAAGGGCACAGAAATGCTGAGGAAAGGAGAGCAGAGCAGCTAAAAGCCCTAAAGTTTAGACATTGAATATCTGGAGGACAGCTGGAAAAGATTTAAGGAGTGTTTCGCTCTCTCTCCAAGCAAGGGGTGCCAGCAGAAAACAAGCGTAACTCTTTCTCTCTATATATTTTTTGTGACAAAAGCTGATTCTCAACTTGTGGATGTTTTTAATATTTAGGCAGAAAAACCTAAGTCTGAAAGGCTATTCAAGAAGTGTTATGAAAAAGGAAGATTGATACTTCAAGAAACAGAAGGGACAAAGTGAAATCACAAGGGAGTGGGACTGATCCAAGACTAAGAGCCAACCCCATTCCCAATCCTGAGGTTCCCACTAAGTCTTGGATGTTGATGAAACATTCCTAATTAATCCCTGCAAAGGGGTTAAAGTTTGCAAAGGAAGCATCAAGAACAGGGTGAAATGTGGAGAGTGAACATCCCTGTGATATTGTCAAGATTTTGGGAACATGAAGAATAAAAAGAAATGTCTGAGGTGAAAATGCTGCAAGACAAAAAGGGCAAGATCTAAAGAAAACAGGAACGTGTCTGCTGTGACAAACAACTCCTGTGAAGGCGAACCCAAACATCCAGAATGAGGTATGAGTTTTTAATGGATAACCCTGCTTGGGAAGAGATTTTAACCAGGCATGAAGAGCTCACAGTGTGAAGAAACAGGACAAGCAGCCTCAACACCTTCAATAAATTATTTCAAAGAGCCAATGGACAATTCAAGAGCAAAGAAACAAACCACTGGTGTGCGACATTTATTCATTGTGTGCCAAATACCTACATCCATGAGGTGCTGGACACAGTCAGGGCCAAACCAGAGAGCTGCTATTGTTTGGGCTGCCAAAAGCTGCCAGAACTTCACGTGTGCTTAGGATTGCACCAAAAAAAGGCTCAGGCAGAGCCATTTTGAAAACATTGAGACCTTCAGCTACAACTCTGGTGAAAATCCAGCCTCATGTAGGTTGAACCACAGCTTTACCCCAGATTTGTACCTCAAAGGGGCATGTGCACACCATGCAGAGGTGAAGTCCCAGACTCCTTGTACACAGAGCCAGAATTTAGAGCAGAAACCACATTTGTGGGGCCAAAATCCCAGCACCAGGGTGAGAACATCCAACAAACAGGGTAAGAACAAAATCCCAACACCAGGGTAAGAACATCCCCAAACACCTTTACCCTGATGTAGTTTCATCTCTATCACTGCCTTCACCATGACAGAAACTCATGCAAGATCCTGACATCACCATGCAAATCCTTGATTTTTCCCTATCTAGAGACCATTTTCTTTAATGGTGTGTTTGAGCAGTGCCAAGCATAGCTGAGGTCTCCACGGCTGGGACCTTTAGGAATCTTTTCAGCACAAAGGAACACAAACAAGTGGCTAATAGCAATCTGTCACACCTAAAATCCATCCAGCCATCGCTCTGTGGTGCAGCCCTGCCTTTTCTGTGGTTTGTTAAATGTCTTGCACAGTGTGTGGGTGTTGCATAAGTAATAAATAATAATAACTAATATTTGTAATGCTTCTAACAGTGACTGAACCACGAACATGCTGACTAATACTGTCTCACTGGCTGCTTCCACTGTCTGCAGTCTAAATGCATTATCTCAGTTCTCTTTGGACCTGCTCTTCCTCATCTGAAAGAAGGCAGGGTCAAATTTGATATTAGGAAAAAGTTCTTGCCTGTGAGGGTGAGGAGGCCCTGGAACAGGGTGCCCAGAGAAGCTGGGTCCAGAGGCTGCTCCTGGATCCCTGGAAGTGTCCAAGGCCAGGTTGGACAGGGCTTGGAGCACCCTGGGATCGTGGAAGGTGTCCCTGGCCATGGCAGGGGGTGGGACTGGATGGGCTTTAAGTTCCGTTCCAAACCAAATCATTCTGGAGTTTTATGACTCTATGATAACCCAGGTGTAACGCAGGAGAGACACTCCTACAGTGAGCTGACAATCTAAATAAAAATTAAATAATATTAATAACATCTTCACATGGACACGTACAGTTTGCAACAGGACATTGTTTCCCAACCAGCCAAGCCTTTGCACTTGTGCTCCCTCCATCTTCTCCTTCCAAAGGTGTTTTATTTACCCAAGGAGTCAAAAGCACGTTTCACCTTAGACAGGGAAGAGCCAGCCCAGGGACGAGCTCGTAGGGTGATGCTTGTATTTAATGTGTCTGTGGTTTTGTCCATTGTTTCATGTACCTGCTGTTTCCCAAAGAGCTGGGGGAGTTGCTCCTCTCTCCTTGTGCCTCCTGGCTGGAGGGTGAAGCAGGAGGGGTTCTGGATACGGACTCTGAGAGCACTGAAAGCAAAGCCCATTGAGGGGAAAAGCAGAGGGAATGGAGGTGTAACAGCAAATTATTTCTATCAGTACAAGTACGAGGAAAAGTCTGGATGTTCCCTTCTTGGCCAACAGCTCTGGCACTCAGAAAAGAACAGGAGAGATGGAGGGACTCACCTTTGACCCCTGAAGCAGTGACAGGTCCCAAGGGAGCTGTCAAACTGCCCCAAGCCCGTGCTGCTCAGCGCCGATCCTCGCGAGGCTGGAAGGATCAACCATGATGTGATTTGACACCTCTCTTTAAGGCGGGTGGAACCAGGCCCTGCATTTTTAATCTTAATGCTTTGGGACATTTAAAATCCACATGTGAGGCTTGGCTCTCTCCCTGCTGTTTACATGATAAAAGTGACACTCTGATTCAGTCTAGCTCGTCAAACCCACGATTTCAGAAGTTCCTCTAAACACGTCTGCAGCCTCACGCTAACTTTTCAATACCTCCATGTCAATACATGCCAGTTGCTTAGGGTTATTTTTTTTTTCCTCTTGGAAAGAAGGTCAAAACAGCAATGCAAATATATTAGGGGGGAAAAAACCACATTCAAGTAACATTACTTGTTTCTGGAGTCAAGATGCCAGTCCATCTTTAAATCACGCAGCTGAGTATTCAATTCACAAATACAATGAGGGTACTTTTAAATTTTAACTGTCATATTCTGTTATGTGGCCTGATGTTAAGTTGCATTATGCTAGCAGTGAATGGGATGGGACAGAGCATAATTCAGCGCATTATAAACAGCATAACATAACTTGACAACTGGAATTTAAAAGGAGGAAATTCTTTAACAGTAGGATCATATTGTGTATTCCTATACATTTGTAAACCCAGCAGCAAAAGAGCCAAGCAGAAAAGCTGATCGTGTACCTATTGCCAAAAAACAAACCTTGTCTCATTTGTGGGGCATGTGAATAATTTGGGGGAGTTTTCTTTACTTTTTAATTTCCAGACTGCACAGCTGCCACTTCCCTTCCTGTGCTACTCAGGGAGGTTGGTGGTGGCATCATCTGAAAACTTTCATACCTAAGCCACAGAGCAGCATTCACTTTTGCTGAAGCTGTTTTGTTTGCTCTCCTGGGCTAAAATAAAGAATGAAGTAACACATTTCTTCAGCATGAATATGCTAACAGCCATAAATCTGCTCCCTGGCATTACTGTAGAACAAACCATAGTAAATGTTTAAAAATGTGCTCCTAAAATAAGCCCTGGCTGAGCTTTGATGTCACTTTATTTAATTCACATTGGCATTGCATACACAGCTCAGTTTACCAGAGAGGATTCATTCTTTACTGAAGCATAATTACATTATCAGATATTCAGTAGGGGCCATAAACCACAAAATGGAAATTAGACTGTCAATGGCCATTTTATACTACAAGGATTATTGTATTTTAACGTTTGTGTTGTCAACCACTGTGCTGGCAATCCAGCATGTGGACCCCAATTTTCAACATCACTCTAACCTGAATAAAATTTAAATATATGAACACCAAATTGAACAATCAATAACAATCTTTTAAGCTATATAAGCTCCTGACTGGCAGCGAACTAAGCAACAGCACAGAGGCAAATCAATCAGGATGCTCTGTTTTCCTTCCTAGTCCTATGCATTTCAGGCTGAGGGAAACTTCTTTTGGGGCATTGTTTCCCAATCTCCAATATATTAAAAAAAATTTAAAAAGTAAGCTCCAGCTTTCTCTCTCTTGCCCACTCAGATTTGTAAATGGAATTTACTGCACGCAGTGTCCTCTTATAGATTAAATTAATGTTATTGTAAAGAGGTTTAATGCTCAAAGATATTTATGACTCATGCTGAGAAAGAAGCTGTACTCAGTTATGATGATTAATATAATTTTCCCAAGTTCTCACAGATGAAATTGCTCCATGTGCATATTTTGAGTACAAAACAGATAACCATAACTCTGAGAAAAGGCAGCCATGGTCGTGTTATTGATGCATCATTTGGAATTAGCAAGCTGCTTGTGGAGCACATGAAATGTTTGTGCTGGATTTAGATCCTGCTTGATGAGCAATGGGAGAAGCAACACTCACATCACCCCAACCTGTGTTTGTGGTTTTGATCTTGGCATTAAAAAAAGTTGGTGCTTATAAAGAGTTCATTTTCATGGTCAACCACTAATAAGACAGGCTGTGATTTAAAACTTTTATCCCCTGTCCAGGATGAGAACTAAATGAGACAGGATTTGACAACTTCTATCAAGGAACTGAAGATTTACCAACTCCTCAGGCACACGGGTCAGAAAATGGTACAATCTCAGCACTGCTGCAGTTAAAGCCTGGAAATGGATCACACGTGTCTGAACAGAAGAGCTCTCCAACAGCTCTGGGAGGTCAGGGAAGATTAAACTGAACACAGGAAAGATGTTGAATTGCTGGANCAAACCATTCCATGATTCTGTGGATTCTCTTATCTCCATCCCTTACTTAGTTGAGGATCAGCCCTCACCAATAACAAACATTACAAATGTTCATTTAACGACCTCCCTATCATGAACTAAACTTTACCATAATTAGACTGAAGTGCTGTGGCTGTTACACACTCCAGCCCCAAACTGTGAAATTTCTTCTCAGATTTTAGCCTTTAGATCTTTGTGTTACCCCTTGAGGATAGCAAACTGGGGTCTGTGTAAAAAATAGGGAAATTCGGCATATTTAATAGACTGCAATAATTAAAGGCAATAATTTCTTCAAATAGAAATGTGTTGGCTCCTAGCATTTCCCCATCTTCTTGCACTTCTTTACGTTGTGCCTAAGGAGCTGGTCAGGTGGCCAAGCTTGATGAATCAATGTTAAATGTTATCTGTGTTGAAACAATTTTATAATTTAAGTTTGATGACACCAGAAATGTTACAGATATTAGATATAGATATAAATCACACAAATTTCTACACAAATCACACTTCCCAACCTGGGACAAAGAGGACAGAATTTGGTCTGAAAGTGCAGTGAACAATTCACAGCCACAAAGGGACTCATAAAATCAATGCCAGACAACAATGGGAGTGATGCATATTTTAAAAAGGAGTGAAAAAGTGCCAGAAAAATTTTCTCCAGACTTTTCAAACAGGTTGGTTAAATCCCCTGCTTAAAACTCTTTTTCCCCCTCTTTTAAGTAATATTTAATATTATAACCAACTTTGAAATAAAAGTTCCTTCGAGGGAATACAAATATATTTCTCTCTCACTTCATCACATCGTTGGCCCCACGCTTCAATTTCCAGAGCCCTTTTGAAAATCACACACTCCAGGTTAATTGGTTTAATCTGGTTGTGGGGATTAACTATTTTTACCTACAGTTCCATATGAAACAATTATATATTAAATATTGATTGTTCATTAATGTGGGGGATATCTCCCTTAATGTATTTTGTAAGAGTTCAGGCTCCTACAGTATTGAAACTCTGGAGAGGTTTAGGGAATTTTAACTGGCTTTTAAAGTGGTAAATATTATTTTAAATTCCTTGACATCTGAAGTCAATATGAAGGTGTTACATATAAAAAATATTTTAAAAGGCATAAAAATGCATTTAAATAAATCAGCAGCATCACTGTACTCATAAATATATAATTCTTATAGATATTCCTTTCAATTTCTATTCAGGTAAAATGAGAATATTTTAGTGTTTAAAAGGGATTCTCTCACTATTGGCTTGTCTGGGAGCTGGTCTGTATTTGAGGTGCCCATGCTTGATCATCATTCTAAAATCAAATCATTTGTGCTACAGATGAAAATAACAATAAACTCAATTTTTCTATAATAATATCAAGTAATACAAACACCAGTTTTGAAATTTGAAGCAATTATAGCTTCAGAAATCAAAAAAAAAATCTCAAATCCTTAAGGAATTCAATCCAAAAACTGAATATTTAAGCATAGAATTGCAAACCAGGTGGATTTTAGCTCTCAGAAAGCAAGAGATGATTTGTTATAAAGTGTATTATTTGTAGCCAGTTTAAGCACTGAAATTCCTTGGTGAAGGTTGAGAACCATTTGATGGGTCCACTGTGCTTCTGGAGGGGTTTTGGTCACAAAAATGGGATTTCTGATATTTCATTAACATCCGGAAATTCCATCCTCAGTAACAAAGATTTACAAAATTTACAAAGCCAACGCACTATAATCATGATTTCTAAAGGAGAAAATTATGAAATGGTCAAAGTTCTCCATGGGCAATAGACCCAGGTAAATCCATTCAGCCTAAAAAATTAGGAGTTCTACTTTCCCAGCCTCTGCCACCTTAGGTCCTAAATTCCCTTCAATCCTAAATCCCCAGTCTCTGTCATGCTAAGAAAAATTCACATTTGTTAAAAGGTTCAAAACCTAAAGTTATTTTTTTTAAAACAGTTTGAATTTCTCTATAAGGACACTGAAAAATTTGAACAATGCACTTTCTTCCAAACTCTTGCGTAACCTGATTGCTACGGAAATCCATGGAAATATCAAATGATCAGGGATTATACATAGCACCCACCATTTTTCTCAAGAATTACTAGAGAAGATGCTGATCCAAACAAAAATTCCCAGAAATCTTTCCTCACCCGACAATTTATTCCAGTTTCCATCCTCCTCCCTCTTCATGATAACTCTTGTCAGCTATCATTATAATTGAACAACACAAAGGCTTAAAGACATCCCCTCTGGTTAAAAATGAAAAAATAAAAAACATAAAACCCCCACATCTTTCAAGTGTGAACTGGATTAATCACACATAATAATTATACAAAGTGATAACACTCATTATAAGATCACATAAACACCGTTAAACCAACAGTGGCAGCAATCTTTGGGAAGGAAAAAATAAAGCCACCAAAAATAATAGAAATCAAAGTTTGTGTTGGGAAGAGTCCCTGGCTGAGGCTTCTCTGGAAGCCTTAATGAAACGAATGTGCAGCGTTTCAAATTTATGTGATTTCTATGTTCCATACATCTTCAAAATGCAGCATAAAAGGCAGAGACAAAACAGGGGTGGGGAAAATTGGCGGTCCCCAAATTCTCATCCCTCAGCAAAACTCAAACCTCGTTTCCTAAGCTTGTTTTCTAGATCCTCAATGCAATTATCCAACAATTCCTGCTCCCCATATTAGCAATTCTTTGTTGAGCTTCGTGCAGTTCTAAACCAACACTTTCAAAGACTTTTTAAATTATTTTTTTCCTTATTGCATTAGCTGTGGCTTCAAACACATCAGCCTTTTCCTTCCAACTGCTTTGTTTTCTCCTTAAGAAACTCCACTCTGTTCAAAGTTTCGTTTTGATCTCACATTATCATTCATTTTTATAATTCCCACCAAGTATCTGAGGAATAGTTTCCAACAAATTCCTCATGGACAACCACGCATTTTTTTTTAAACACAAGCAAATCCTTGTGAATTCTGGTACCAAGGAGAGGATTTGCTACTTCAAGTCACTGGGTGAGCAGAAGATTGTGAGGCACTTCCACAGAATATAATCCATGGATATGGGGATAATTCAGGCCACAAACCTGTTACGGCTTCCCCCTTCCAAGTTAATCAGTATTAGAAATTTTCACGATCTGGTTGACAGGGTGTGATCAGTGAAAGGTTGGACTTGATGATCTCAAAGGTCTTTTCCAAGCCAAAACCCAAAAATGATCCTGTGGTTCTGTAAAGTTCAAGGTATATATGCAATATATGAAGTATAGAAGGTTAAGGAAGATGAAATAAAAATAATTTTTCTCTACAGGCAGGTAAAAGATGAAATATCTTGCAATTTTTGGATTTCTAAATATATTTAGAGTGCAAACACATCATGTGTTATTGAGAAGACAGGGCATGGCAATGGGTGGATGAAATTACTGAGAGCACAAAAAATACATATTTATTTAAATAAAAGCAAAATAATTAGGGATGGTAGAAAATTCTGCAGGTCACGACCAGAACTGGTTTTAGGCAACATTCTCAGTATCACAGAGCAGAGAGACAGCTTGGACCTGGCCTGCCCAACATCACAGCAAGAGGTGGAATTGATGTTGGTGAAAAGAGGGGTCTGAGCTGCTGACAGAGCCTCTGATGAGAAAGATAGCAAAAAAATCACAGAAATTCTCTGAGAAACCTTCATCCTGAAAAAAAAAATCAGAATTAAAAGTACACCTGGCCTTGCTAAATGTCTGTACAGATGTAGCAGTAAAATGAAGTGGGTTTAGCCTTCGTATTAATTAACAACATGTAAGAGCTACTACATTAACAACATGTAAGAACTACAAGAAAAAGAACTGCAAATATAAGAAAGGAACAGCTTGTTCACGGATTTTTCTTCCTCTCCTCTACCAAACAAATGACATTTTGCCATTTGCCCATTGTCCAAGAAATTGTTTGGGATCATTAAATATATAAGGGGCTCAGATATCGATATTTTACCTTTCTGTCAAATATTTACATGTCAGACACAGGACCTCACCAAGGAGTTGTTGTGATTAGTTGCCAAGAAGCATCAAGAATCAAATAGGATTGTTAGTGTTTAAGGGTTTTCCTGTTTATTTCTACAAACATGCAGGATAAACACTGTCAGGCCAAAGTAAACTATGGAGTACACATTTTTTTCCAAAACTAATACCCTAGAAAAGCCCAGAATGGTTGAAAACCACATTTCAACCAATTCATTCTGATGACTTGTGCCATGCATGAAGGCTCAAGGATATTTCATAACCCAGAGACCCTGTTAATTCATTAAAATGATAATTAAAAAGCCACCCTTGGTTTAGACCTAATAGTCAATGAAGCTCCTCCTAAACACACCAAAAATGTGGTGAACATTTGGAACTGATCAAAGTAAGTTAAATAGATATGGGATACAGTTTTATGAAACAAAACCTCAAATTCAGCTTCGATTGAAAGGGAAAAGCAGCAACCCAGCACCACACATGTACAATGTCATAAACTCTGAGCCACCACGCCAGGGACTGAATTTTGAGTGACACTCAGAAGATTTTCATTAAAGTATCCATTTGTTTCAGTCATTTGAGAACTATTTAGTCACTTAACTCTCCCTGCAGAATTTTTTTCAGATGCCAATTGAGAGAGAAAATTCATTCCAACCCAAAATAAATCCCTACTTCCACTGCCAGGGGTTTTCCTGAAGTAGACAATTATTAGTCTGGAGGGGACTTTTTCTTTCTTCTTGAAATTCAGCTCCTTCTAAGAAACCTATGTTCAATTAAGTCCTTCATTAAACTGACAAACTGGCACATCTACCTCTGTGCTTTATTTTTTCTGAAGCAAAGAACAAGAAATGGAAGAAATTCATATCTAGAGTTCAGTAAAGAATTCGTTCTCCAATTCAGTAGCTAGAACAGCAAAATGGGGTGAAAAAAATACAGTTTAGGCCAAAGAAGCCTATTATTATTAATTGTTTTGGTTTTTTTTTTAAATATTCAAAACTAAAGCATTTATTTTAAAATGGATCATGCACAATTATAACTCCTGTCTTCCTGTTTGTTTTCTAGTATTAATTCCAGCTCACTGTTACCCATGAAAGTGCTGAATTCATCCATGTTTGTCCCCTGTGCTCTGTCCTGATGTGTTTTAAGAGGCCAATTTATTATGAAGCATCTGGAAATTTCCCGTGAAAAAAACAACAATAACAAAGGCAGAACAGAATGAGAAATTTCATAATTTAGAACACTTAAAATCAAGTGGCAGAATAAGGATAACTGATGAAAATTGCTCAGAATTAGGTCTAAAGGACACAGAGTTTGGTTTGCTGGGAAGTTTTCAGAAAATCACGATATGCTTGAAAAACAAGATAGACCAAGTAATAAAAATATAGTATTGAAAGGACAAATATTATAGTAGTCTACAAAATACAGGCAGAAGCTTTGTTCAAATAAACACATAATTTAATATATTTTCCAGTGAGGACTACTTGAAATGCAATTTAAAATATAAAATCAGGGCTTAAAAATCTATTTGTGTCATTAAAAAATTGTAAGAAGAAATTTGAAAATAACTTTTTGCTACTTAGAAAGTTATGTAGAGCAGGAGCCATTCTTGACATGGCAGGACAACAAATATTGAAATTACCCTGAGGGGGTTCATAAAATGTAATTTTTTCCAGTGTGGTTATGGGACAAGTAAAGGCTTCAGCATTTGAATTATTGCATATCAGGGGAAAAAAATGATAGTACTGTATTTTGTGTTGATCTTTACATCTAAAAAATGATTTACCATATCATAAGAAAGGATCTAGAAGAAAAATTTGGGATTTTTACCACAAGGGCACCACACCACTATTGTATCTCACAAAGGAAGGGGTGGGTTTTATTCAATAATTTGCCAATTTATTAATTGTATGAAAAAAAAAATCTCAAACCCAAATTCAGACAAGTTCAGGAGGTTCATCCATTTGTTGGCTTGGGAAAGTTTGTTTAAAAAAAAGCAGGAGCAATGAATTAATTGTTGGTTTTGATTTTGCCAGAAGATGTCTTTGACGGCCAAAGTGAGAGTCTGTGTCAGTCATGGAAAATCTCATTTCAATTTTGGTGATCTCCAGGTCCAGCTCAAGGCACCCAAAGTGAGTCAGCATCACCACGGAATCCACACATCCTGTGCCCAAACCCCACCCAAGAAGGGCCCACTCTGTGTCCTGCACTACTCCAGAACTGTCAATAACAGAGAAATTAATCTTTCCACATTTTTCTCATCATGGAGGAAAATAGATTGGAAATGTGAGGAAAAAACCCTGCGGACCAGGAAGACTTTGAGCAAAAATAGGATTCAGACCTAAATCCCTCATGTGCCTGGAAATTCCACTGCACTTTTCCCATCTTGGTGCTTCATAATTAGTCATTAACTCCTGTCCTGCAACGAACAGAGCACACTCATTTCCCCCTAACTCAACAAGATTGGGCTGGTGTTGATTTTTTTAACAGACTAATTTAATTCAGGTTTCTGTAGTTTCTCCAGGAATTCGCCAAGCAGAAATTTATCAGATTCCATATAAATCTATGTCAGGGGGAGCTTTAATGGAAATGACTACATTAAGAATTCAGGATTGGGCCCTTAATAGCTGCTCTAATTTGTCATCTTTTTAATATGGAGAAATCAGGAAAATGAAATATTCTAAAGACGTAAAAGTAATAACCCAATCATTTAATATGAAAGAATAACTAGACAATACTGCCCTGAAGAGCTATAGATAGCCTGACAGAAAGGCACTGAATGTGAAAGCCAGAAAAGCATTGGTAATAATTCCAGGGAAATACTGTATTCCTGAAAAAAATACCAGTGGAAAGAAAACAAAATCAATCCGCCCTTCTACATCCTGGTCCTTTTTTGGAGGCCTTCAGACACAGCTCTGGGGGCATTTCATGGACGAAATCCTTATCCTGACTCAGAATGTAGGAGAGAAAGGGAAGATCCTGGTCAAAAGCAAAAGGAGATTAATTCCTTGGGAAAATTTGCAATTTTGATCGGTTACGAGCGAGAAAAATGCATAAATTTGCAGTAGGTAACTATTAGCTGCATTTTCATCTGTAGCCATTAAAACTCCATAAAAACATGTTTTGAAGGTAATAGAACCTAGGTCATAACTGGCAATGAAAGCAGAAATGGATGAAAACGAGAGGCTGTCATTTCAGTCATAATATTAAAACGAAATACAAATTCTAATAAAAAGGGAAATAGTCTGTTTTACATTTTGTACCAACATTTGGTACCAACCCACTGCACTGCTCCCAGTGAGAGGTGTCAAATCCCTTTGGAAAGGAGATTCATACTCACATCCTGCTTCCATCTCCAGGGAAACTGAGGCACAGAACTTTGCCTCTAGTGGTTGTAGAGGCCAGAAGCTGAAAGGGGAGCAGCCCAGGAAGATGGATTTTGGAATGGCTGTTGATGGGAGGGGACACAGGGGGGTCCTGCAGGTGATAGCAGCTGGTCACTCCATCTCTGTGATTTCAGCTCAGATTTATTTCCTTTCATTGACGATTCCCAAGAAAGAATGGAGAGCTGAGCTCCAAATGCTCCTTATCCCTGTGGGTTTTGACCAGTCTTGATGTTCCTGAAGTTTCTC
Organism: Drymodes brunneopygia; assembly: GCA_013400955.1. Classification (NCBI taxonomy): domain Eukaryota; kingdom Metazoa; phylum Chordata; class Aves; order Passeriformes; family Petroicidae; genus Drymodes; species Drymodes brunneopygia. The sequence continues at coordinate 142,051 of VZTZ01022836.1, read as the reverse complement.
TGCAACATAAAGACAAAAATCCCTGCCCAGCTGCTGCCAGACTCTGAGAAACTTCCAGGCAGCTCCAGATTTCCGTTCGTACGGTGGGATCTGGCCTTAAATGTCACCAAATATTTTTTAAAAGTGACTTTTTCCTAGTGGATATTGACAAAACAGAAGGTCCTTTCCACTATGAAGTGATAAAGGATGAAGACTTCAAGTTTAATTTATTTAAAGGCAACAAAAACACCTTCAAACACACCACAGAATAGCCCTTTTTGGTTTTTTTCTTTTCTGCAACAGGAAATGACCATTTGCCTTTTTTAGTATTACATGAACTGTGATAAATTAATCTTTATTTGCCAAAGGAAAAAAGGAAAGCCCTCACCCAATTAAAAGTGATGCCCACTGCTGCAGGGGCAGGATGCAAACTTCCATCTGGGACTGCCCAAAAAAAAAAAAAAATGGTTGTGTAGCTGTGGAGATGCTTTGCTGAACTCCAGCAACACCATTTAACAATTTAGCAAACTGATAAAACTAAAAATGCTGCTAATTCCCATTTGTAATACGCTAAATTGCCTGCAACTAAACAACAAGCAAGCCAGGCTGTGAGCTGTTATCTGTGGCCAGTTGAGAAAAAATACTTTATTTGCCATCTCTGCACAAGCTTCTAAAATCTATTCTGCAAGTGGACAGCCCGTGTGGCCTCAGAACAGTTAAATTCTGCAGATTTCACCACCTCAGATCGCCAAACTCGCCATTTTCTGATATGCAAAACTTTTAGTTTCAAGCTGCACATTTGCCTTTTTTTTTTTTTCCTTTTAGATTTTCTTCTAAAGCTCTAAAGTTTCCTTTGGCTTGAGGTGTTTCTAAAGGTATAATGAAAGCCCAACCTTGAAACAACAACAAAAAAAGGCAGAGTATGGGATATGCTCTGGTTGCTTCCTGCGCCACTAAAAAAAAAATTAGCTCAAATCCCAAGACCCATCCTCAGGAGCTTAATTGCTTCAAAGAACAGGAATCTTGTCAAATTCAGTCCAAACAAACATAATCAGTAGCTTTCAAAAGCTCGCTTGACATTGAGGAGGCATCGAAAAACAACCCAGGAACCAAAGAAACGCACATCGACGGGCTGTCAAAATTTTTTGTCAGACATGATGCCATTATCAAGGCGCATCAGGATGAAATAAAAGTGACCTGGCTGACCACGGGCTTACAAACGTCTTGGGAAGGAAGGGGAAAAACGGTGAATCAAAAGGTAGCTTTGTTGAACGTCCCCCCAGGCCGTCTTATTGACAGGGATGACAATGGTCCCAGGATGCACCATTATCTATGGCCAGCAAGCAGACATCAAATGCTGCTGAGCTGTCTCTGTCAGAATAGAAAATGCTGCTCCGAACACACAGGGCTTGTTACGTTTTGTTCAGCAAAGGTTTGTCAAAAAGCCAGGGTCACTCTGTGTGTGCACTGCCCCGAAGGGTAATTTTAAAAGGCGGGGAGAGATGCACTTGATTCTTCAGTGTTTCTCCTGGAAGGAGACTCGGAGTCTGTGGATGGCCAAAATGTTTTGAAAATCAAAGGGTGATTCAGAGGGAAAAAAAAGTAAAAATAAAGGGAAACAAAGTAAAGCAAAGCTAATAGATGCTCGCCACGGCCGTGTTGTTAGAAGGAAAAGCACTTTTCAAAATAAACAGGTTAGGGAATTATTCCCATATTTAGATGTTTTCTTCAATAAAAAATGGAGTTGATTTCTAATGCATCAGGGGCGGGTGCTACCGTAAAGGGATGACTCAAATTGTAGTGGGTAAGTGCCCCCTCTTCAAGGATCTGTGCTGCACCACGATGCAGTTAATTGCAGGAGAAATATTTATACTGGCGAGAAAGGAATTGTTAATATGGTACCCTTTGGAAAGAAAAGAGAGAGGCTGTTTATACAAACTCCAACCTCAGAAATGTTTGGGTAAACTTTGCTTTTCTCTGAACATCTGCTAAGCACACACTGAGGGACCAAAGTCCAAATGCACCCCACTAATTGACACAGAAATCTTTGTTTAAGGACTGTGTGGCTAAAAAAAAACCCCAAACTTTAAAACAAAACAACTGGAGGGTGAAAAGAATGTTTTGGTGGGGGTGAAAGGAATTGTTAATAAAGACATTGTGGAAGTTGTCCACTGCTTCTTGCTTATGGGTCAGCTCTTCCTTTCTCATTTTGTTCTCATTTCCAGGGTACAAATTTACCAAAAGAGCAAAAAAAGGACCACAAAAACCCCATGGTGCTGCCCCAGAAACCAGAAAACACAAAGTCACCCTCCACTGGTAGCTTTATAGTCACACCTTGCCCTGAAACTGTTGATTTAATGCCATGTGAACTTTTCTGTCATACCTGGTGTCGTTTAGGGGTCTGGTGCTCCCCAGCTCTGCTGCTCATCCCCAAAATCTGAGTGTCCTGAAAGCGTTGTGTTCCTTCCCTTCAAGCCTCAGCCATCCAGACCCATTTCCCTGCTGCCTTCTGCTATTGATTATTGTGATTCCTCAGAGCATGTAATTGTCTTGTTTTCTTCCTTTCTTAAGGATAAATAACAGAATAAAAAATAAAAATAAGAAGAAAAACCCAGTTACAGCCTTTTACTTCAGGTTTGCAACTCTGAGGTAACAGCTGATGCTCCACTGCCCATGCCCCATGATTTTCAGGACAGAGATTAGGATAATAGTCTATCAAATGTGCTTTCCAATCTCAAGATGATAGGTAGGATCCTTTTTCATCCCATGGGATGTGCTCTTTTGTCCCCAAACACGAGGCTATTAATTCAATGCAATGGTTTCTCTTTCCTTGCCCTGGAAGTCTCAATATGCTGTGAGTAAGGCTGGCTTGTCTCTCCTGCTTTTGGAGCACTCACAAGTGCCATGAGAGGCTCTGCACACCAAGGATTTGCCCACCAGTACTTCAGCAATTTCCTCAGAGCCTTCTTGCCTTTTTCCCCCGTTTCTCACTATTTTTGTGGTCTCATAAACAAAATCCGTTTTTCAGTAGTGGTGTCCTAGGGTTAGCTACAACCCCATTTTTTTTCAGTTGTCAATTATTGATATAGACATAAATAAAGGGAGAAAAAAAATAAAAGAAAATTAGTATCTTCCTCATCAGTAAATTCAATACTTGGTTAAAACATCTGCATTAATATTCTTGCGCATCCCAGCCCTTAAAACCAGGAGATCTTCCTGGTGACTTCCATGCTGTGATGCTCCACAGGAAATTTAGAGCTTTAAGGTGTCTTTAGCATTTTGACATCAAAGCCTCCAGAGAAAAAAGAGTTGCCTGATGCCTCTGGAAGGAAAAGAAGGCACAAAAAGAGATCTGCAATCCCTTTGGCCCCAATTCAGTCCTGCATGAAACACTCCCTGAGACCAGAGACACTGGACCAAGTCTGTCTGAACAGGGTGTGGGTTCCTTGTCTCCTGAGCCAGGTTTCAGGTGGAGAAACCACCTCTTCTTTTTTGCCATGGAGGCAAAAGAGTTGGTAACTAGAAAATTCCATAAAATCCTGTTTATTAAATCAACCCTGTTCTCCTCACCACACAACTGATTTCTGATTCACAACTGATTTCTGAATCACAACTGATTCCATGATTTCTGACCACGACAACATCCTCAGCCTCCCATCCTGCTCTCACAGTATTTCACCTTGGTTTAGAATCAAATTAAATTGGAAAAAAAAAATAAAAATAAAGGCAGCGTCAACTCTGCTTGATTGTGCATCCCCAGGGTGAACAAAACAAACCACCTGAGGATGAGGGATGCACCTGACAAACCAGGTGACTCTGTGTGGAATGAGGTAACACTCCTGGGTGTGAGGTCCCCACCCCAAAAATAAGGAGCAGGACATCATCTCAGTTTTGTTGCCCTCAGCAGAGAATCTGAGCAGCACCTGTGCTTCTCCAATGCTTGTCTGGCCCTGTAATAACCCTCTTAATTTCTGAGCTACAGAGGGTTTAGCACTAATGACAGCCACGTTCTTGCTCTGAGGACAGACACCAAGCAAACGAGGATGATTGCAGATGTTTGAGAGCAAATGTGAAAGGAAAGGAATGAGCATTAAAAAAAAAAAAAAAAAAAGGGAGGGAATATTGATTCAGTGTGACTGATGTGAATGAGTTAAATGATTGACTATGAAGTGTGAATTCAAATTTACTGTGAGTGGAATTTACTGTGAGTGGAACAGAGTATGCATGACCATGACTGAGTGTGACTAGGTATCATTAGGAAGAACTAAGCGAATTTGAGTGGAAAGCACTGATTATCTCCCCTGTAATCTATAAATAAACAGTATTGCAGGAAGTTTTGAAAAATGTATTTAATAAGGGATTTCCACTGCCTGAATAAACTTGCTGAGGCCAGACAGCCTGATCTGGAGGAAAATGTATCATTTTACTCAAAGGTCTGTCATGTAATAATACGTGAGCTCGTATCTGACAGGAAAGAAATAGGCCTGAATTTACAGCAAAAATGGAAACTCTGGACTGATAATAAACACCTTCCCAATTATCAGCAGGCAAATTTTTTAACTCATATAATGCCAATTATCCTCTCTTCTGCCTGTGGGTATTTTCCTAACATAAATGTTTAAATTCAGAAATATGGACATTCAGGACCTGCAAATTTGGGGATCAATGCTGTCTCCTGCAGATCAATATAATAAAGTTTTATTAGCACAAAAAGAACTGTCCTTTGGCCCAGTGACCAAATACCTCATTTGCACCCTTGTGCAGAGGTGCAAGAACTGAGCCTGGGGTTGCCTCAGTTTAATTTCAGTGAGAGCAGAGTTTACATCCCAGGATCTCAGACCCCACAGTAAAAAAACATCTCAAGTCTGTTCTCAGCTGCTGCCCTTTCTCCACAAATATCTCTACTTGTTTTCCCAAGTTTTAGTTCCTTTAGTCCCCAAAGACTTGTGCAAATAAATGTGGATTTTAAGGGTGGTTTAAAGCAATGACTAAATTCTAGAGGCTGCTGTAACAAACATGAGTTTTACAACTTAATTCAGCTTTTTTGCCTTAATTAATTTCTTCCCCCTAAATCTTCTGTATTCATTACTAATCAATCAAACATTCATCAGAATTCAAGGGGATTTTTTTTGCATCAGCCTCTACTTCCACTGAAGAAGACAAGAGGAAAACACTGAGCTCTGTGTTTGGAGTAGAAAATCAATAATCAAAACCAAGAAAATGGGAAAGAGCAGAGAGGCCATTTCAGCTGGAGAAATTTTCTTGGGAATTTTCTTGGGAAACCTGCTCCTTTCCTCTGCTAAAGCACTGGTGATGAATTTACTGGGGTGCAGAAATTCCCCAGAACTGCTTGAATCAGCTGGGGTTTAATCTCAACCATGCACATGAACATCCTGGAGTTCTTGAAATTCAAGGCATTATAAACTGATATTCAGTGGATTTAAATCCTTAGAACTTTACAGGCTTGAAGTTACCTCTGACAATTAAAATGGGCTGAGAATGTGGCCCAAAATTCTGTATGAGCTTTTATTTGCATTAAATTTCAGGTTTAGGTGCATTTCCCTTTTACAAAGACTAGGGCACAAGCTGTTGCTATTTTACTTTGGAGTCTGACTGGCTCCAAAATGAATAAATTATTCCTGTTTGGATCTTCTTGACCATCAAGGAACACTCAAAAATGTTACCACTTACAATGAGTTTGTAGGATATGCAACAGAATTTTTTAAAAAATCCAATAAAGAAAAAAACAAAAAAAGGTTATGGAATGTACTCTAATCCATTAAAACCAAGAAAATATATCTCTTGAGATCATGAAACCTCTTTCCCCCTTCTTGCCAGCTCTCCCCAGGAGTCAGGTCAGAGTCAGGGTGTCTGCACAGGCAGAGCAATCCTCTCTGGATGTGCTTCTCCCCAGCAAGGCAGAAAGGCATTGACAGGAGCCAGTGGGGGATTTACACCCCTCGTGCCAAAACTGCACACGTTCTGTCGATAAATGGAAGACTTAATTCTCCAGGATAGCAATCCAAGCATTTTAAAGGATTTCCTAATGAGGTAAAATTCATCAATGAGATACAGAAAGAAAAAAAAAACAAAAAAACCCCACCTTTTTCACTTGGAATTGCAGACATGCAGAGTAAGTAAATTCCAAATTTTTTCACAGAATGATATGATAGAAGAATGAGATCATTAAGACTTCAAATTCTTCTGCCCACTCAATATGAAAACCTGCTTATAAAAGCTTAGTTACCTGTATTGCTATAAAGGGTCTTCTATTAGAGAAAATCACAACCAACATCTTTAATTCTGCTTCCTTGCACTGCAAAATTGCTAAGAAAAAGATATCTCAGCTTTTCACTTTTCCAGAATCCCTTAGATCTGACACAACCACAAAACCACTGACCACTCAAAGAGATGCCCAGGCTCATAACTCCTGTTTCTTCTCCTTGCATCTCTTGCTCCTTCCAACAGTGCTCCAAGAGCTCAGATTTGTGTGGGGCAAAATCCAGGAGCCACATTCCCTCAGGGACCAATAGAATCATTCCAAGGTATGGGTTAAAAGAGACTTCAAAGATCACCTAATTCCAGCCCTCAAAATACATTCCCACTCCTAGTTTAATCTAGAATAATAGAGGGTCTGTCTTTGTTCAGATTTTTTCTACCTTGAACAAAATAATTTCTGTTTTTCAAAACATCAGCTGTGCTGATGGCACAGCTCACAGAAAGGTGTTGAGTGGACAATTAGCCCTCAATATGCTGAAAGATTTGGTTTTTCAACTGTGCCCCTAAAGATTGAGCTAAAGGGAATATTTTTCACTGCTTTTTTTCTCTCCCACCTCCCCCCTGGGTTACAAAACCAGCTGGGGCCACATCTGAGCTGCACGTCAGGTTGATGAAGGCCAAGGCTTCTGGTTTGCAGCAGGACAGGAGGGGAGGATGCTCTGGTAAAAGCACAGTTAGGGGCCATTTTTAGCAGTCAAACCAAATCTGACACACTCAGGGCCGGGCATTGCCTCAGCAAAGCCAGGTTGTCTGTTCACCTCACATTAAACTCCCAATTTCTAACATAGCTTCAGGTTATCCTGCTTTATTTAGCTGCCGACAGAAGGACTTTTACCATTGTGGATCAAGGCAACTGTCTCTGGAATTGATCTCATTAGCAAAGTTTCCAAAGGAAAGGAGATTAGAGAAAGCCACTGATTTTCTTGACTCGTACTGGTATTTCTGTGGCAGCGAAGCAATTCCATCTCCCTTAAAGGCATTGGTTTCAGGTCACATTTTAACTATAGTTAAGTCCTCAAATAATTCGGAAGACAATCAAGGATTAGCGACCACTCTCCCCTACAACAAAGCAAATGCTCAGCCTGGCCAAGCTGTAGCTTTTGATGAATGTCAGTTTTTTCATGGGCTTTGTAAATAACATTCAAAATAAAAACAGTCTTGTGGATTTCAGTGCGTGCTGGATCCCTCCAGGTTAAGCACGACAACAACGCAGGATCCAAAGATAAAATTTGCCCCCAAACTTGGTGGATGGACTCCAAAAAGTTCACAATGTCAGAAAAGAACTGCTTTCCTTTCAATACTTCAGGGATGCTAAGGAATAGGCAATTCTGCCAATATTTGGGGATATATTTTAACATGAATTATTAAATTTCTGTAAAAATCCTTGAAGGTTTTGTAGAAAAATCTGATAATAAAATTCAGAGAAATTTCTTAACTTTTGAATCAGTCAGTTCTGGTTTACTTTATTTTTTCTAAGATCTTACTCTATTCAGTGTCAGAGTGGGAATACTCTGGACCCACGAAGAGGAGAAAAGGCAATGTTCTCTACATTTCCCAAAAAGTTTGAGCACAGAGCACGGACAGGAGAAAATTAAGGTGTCAATTGCAAGGATTCCCTGCTCCAAATCCCCTATTTCAGAGAGAACTGAGGGATTTAGCAACATCTACAGAGCAGCTCTGATGTGCCTCTGCCTCCTGCAAACAGCATCCCTGCAAATCCCCAGCCAGGCAGCCCTGATGCAAGGGTCCAGATTTGGCCAGCAGTCATTACTTTTGTCTCCAAATCACAACAAATTTCACTGAAGTCACATTCTGAGTCGAAGCTGTCACCCCCAAGGAGAAAATCGATATTTTTTTTTTGTATATGCACATTATATAATTCTGGCTGTTGTCTCTGGGGCCTCTCTGGCAAACTTTCCACTGTTCTGTCTCTGTTAGGACTCGAAGTTATCAGAGTCAGAGTTCATTTATACTCCTGATCGCTGGCTCCACAATGTCCCCAGGGTTGGGAACTCTGCTGTGGCAGAGCAGAAACATAATTTTATAGCCCCTTCATTCTAATTCATTTAATTAGGGGTTTTCTTGGATCTCTGGGGGCAGGGGGTGTCCTTTCATGTTTAGAGGTTTCTGTAGAAAATCTATCTCCACTCCAGAAAGTCATGGGCAAAGTTCTCCTGCAAGTGCAGATCCTGTTTGCTCTGCAGCAAATTAATATTCATCACATCAGGAGGAGAATGTACCTTTCCATCTTCCCTTTGCCATTATTAGTTAGGAGGGAGAATTATTGCACAGCAACCCACAAAGAAATGCACATAATTTAGATACACCAATAATGGGGGGGAAAATTAAAGGAATATGGCAGAAGGGCAACCCTGACTGAATTTAAATCTAAATGGTTAAAAGAAGTCGGCTGATAAGAAGAGCTCTAATTAAGAAACATCTTGCTGCTAAAAAATGTGAACTTTTACACTTATTTCATACCTCGGGCAGAGCTCAAGCAGAGGTAGATTGTATCTTCTTTAAAGAAATGAAAGAGGGGGAAAAAAATATATTAATGTGCATTGTAGTAATGCTGATGTGCCCGGAGCCAAAGTTCCAATTCATTGTGCGACGTTCTCTGCACAGACACAGCCAGGGCAGCTCTGCCTTGAGAAATCCTCAGTCAAACCAAGAAAAAGGCAGAGAAATAATGGGTTATCTTCATCTCACAGAGACGTGGGGAGGTTACATGATTTCTCTGAGCTGATGAGAGGATTCTCTGATAAATTCAGAGCTGAGTTTTGGGGGTTTGTTTCATTGCCAAGGTGGTGGGCACAGGTGGGTGCACACAGAGTGAAACTGAATCCAAGTTTTCCGTGTTATCCTCAATGTGATGTGCGTGGAAAAAAGGAAAAAGAGGGAGGATATCCTACTCAAATATTCAGTAATTCAAGTGTAACTACAGCAGCACAACTTTGTGCAGAAAGGAAGCTCACTGTGCACTCCTATGTCTGAAATAGAGCACATATTTTTGAGTAACTAAGTTTATGTTAAATGGGAACTACAATTTAGGAAGCAAATCACTAAAATAATTGCTGATACCTTATAAAAAATAGAGTTTCAAAGTGAAATATTTTTAATACAGAAAACAATTAAAGTAAAATATTTCATGTAACTTTACAGGGATTTTCTACCTTTCATTTCTGTGAGAAAACAAATAACAAGAATTCAAAAGCCATAATTCAAAGTGTTTCATTTGCAATTTTTTTTTCTTTCTAAGAACCCACTTGAGAAACTCTGATTTGAAAGAATTTTTAACAATCCAGACATGCATGGCAATGTCTGCCACCCAAAACCTCAAACGTGTACTTTAATGACTTCCTGCAAAAATCATCCACTCATTCACTATTAATGAGTGATGGAGTTTATACACTTAGCTAAGTGGAAAGTGATTTTTTAAGGATATTGTGTTCTCTTCCCTCAGTCACCACAGTACAATTACAGACAGAAAAGGCTTTTTAAAGCAGCTACAAATCACAGCTGGTCGTGTTTCTTGTGGTCTTCCAGGCCTCAACGTCTACAGGAAAGATAATTAGAACAGTACAACCAGAGAATCATAAAATTATTTGGGTTGAAGGGACCTTCAAAAGCTCATCTCACTCCAATCCCCTGCCATGGGCAGGGAATCTTCCACTAGACCAGGTTGCTCAGACTCCCACCCAACCTCCCCTTGAACTCTTCCGAAATTGGTACCAACTTAATTATCTGAAAAATGCCACGGTGTTATCCTGGAACACGAACAAGCAGGAGCTGTGAATTACTTTATTCCTGATATTTTCATGATAGAAAAATAATAAAAAACAGGACAACCTCACCACCTTTTGCAGGCCAAAACTATCTTGGTTCACAGAGCCGATGAAACCCCAGTCACCTCTGGTAGCCAGTGGAAGCCGTGGCAACATTCCTACAAAGAATGTGGTCATTAAATGGGGAAAAAGGGGAAAAGGGGGAAATTGGGAAGTTCTGAATAAGGATACCCTGCTAAAATTCATGTAGAAATAAAGCTGATGACCCTTAATCTACCAGAATCAGGGAAACTCCTCCAGGGTGCTCTCGTTAAACACTCAGAACTAGAGAAATATTCTGTGGCCAGGGAGAGTGTCCATGGCTTTTCTACACCCCTCACACACCCAGAATCGTAATTTGCCCAAATATCAGGACACAGAAAGACCACTCATCATTTTGCCTTTGTCTGGCAAAATAGTGAGAGGAAACTGCAGAAAATGTTAACAGGAGAAATGATAAATAGGCAGCTTTGTCTCTTTTTTTTTTTTTTTACATCTATCAGAGCAATGAATGTGAACAGAGATTTTTGGATTTGCCTTTTAAAAAAGCTTTTGACGATTTTTAAATTCATTCAGTAAAATAAGGGAAAATATTTCATTTTCAATTATTTTTTTTTCTGGGTACCCAAATCTTATTATTTCTCCACTTATATAGCCACACATATATATTCCTTTATGTCCTCAACCTTCATAGTTAATATTTACCTTTCATTTTGCTTTATACCACATTTCTACCATCACTGTGATGACAACCCAGACAAGGCGAATGCACAGAACCACATTTATTTTTTACCTATTCCTGTGTTACAGCCACATTGCCACATTTCAGGACACTCTGGAGCCTCATCCAGCTTTTATCAACTCCCTTTTATATCAAGACTCTTCACCTTTCCAGGTCCCAGCATCAGCTCTGGTGTTTAGGCCAGGGCAACACAAATGGCTGGGAAAGCTTTTTTATCATCATAACTCCTTTAAATCCTCATAAAACCATCCTAAAGTCATTTTAGTGGGAAAATCCTTCAACAGGTGTTGAAACTATTACTCCAAAACGAACTAATCAAGTTGTCCAGGGAGCTCTTCCTCTCCTCCTGTCAAGAAGAACACCTCTCTTTGCTGTTATAAACTGGAAATATTCACAGTACGGCGCTTACAACCAAAACCTGACAATTTAGCAGGAAGTTTTTAGATGCTTAATCATATATCTTAATAAAAAATCACACATCCCCTGCCGAACTGAGACAGATTCTGATTGCTTGTCTTCGAGGGAACGGCCTGCTTTAGGAAATTATGTGGAGTACTCCACTATTGTACCTGTCATACACTTTTAATTAAAAATGTATTGATGCATGACTAAGTTGTGCACAGTGAAAAACAGACCTATTTTAGCTCAATTGCAGTAATGTCCACATAACCCAATGAAGAAGCCCTTACAATTGCAACAGGAAGACAACCCTGGCACGGCTCGACTTTTCCAAGTCAGGATGTACCTTCCATGGAGCCAATCATCACAAATCAATGTGGCCTCAATCAGCACAAATGAATTTACTCATCTGCTCTAAATACCTGCGATGAAGTCATTGCACTAATTTACTGTAAATTAAATGTGTGGCCAAACAAAGGCAGAATAATGATTAACGTTATTTTATGGAGTATTTCTCGACAAAGTCTGCTAACTAAGGCAATCTACACCCAATATTTGAATACAAGAACTACGTGCAACCAGAAATAAATTGGTTACAGCCAGGAGGCTGAAATCAATGCACTGTGAACAAAAAAAAAAAATGCCTCTTGAAGCCTCTGCTAAAGGAATATTTAGTTTAGACTGACAAGATGCAAATGTGTTTAGAAGAGTTGGAATTGAGAACAAAAAAGTTATCACATGGCAAAGACAACACCCTTATTGCAGTGTCCCAAAGTTTATCCTGAAATATCTAATTTGAATTATTTTTTTAGAATTTTTAAGACATAAGAGAAGATATTAAGGTAGACATAAGAGTATTTTTTTGCACATAGGGACATGGAGCTGCTGGAGAAAGTGTTGATAAAAGTGTTTAATGAGGAAAGATTAAATATAACTCTGAGGACTGACACCATGATTGGAATTTTAATTGATTGCGGGACTTAGTTGATTTCTCCACCAGAGGATTTTTGTTTGAAAATAAAGGTGCATGTTTAGGTTAACAGCTGGACTTGACAAAGATTCTTTTCCAAATTTCATGATTCTACAATTTTATCCCAAATTAATGGAAATTTATTCTCAGGACTGAGCACAGAAAATCTCAAGAAGAAAATAAATTTGAATTGCTCAGATACTACAGAAAGTTTAAAAGTAGCTAATTCTTCTGGAGTGTTGTCCAGATAGATAATTCCTATTTTGCAACTAAATATTTCATTTCTGCAATTGAAATTTTATTTATATTTCTCCCTCTTTTCTCTCCTTTTCCATGGCAGAATCTGCACTGACTTTGCACTTGCATCACCCACCGCGACTCTTCCAGCGACAGACAAAAATAGTTAAAAAATGCAGACAGTTTGTTGAACACTGTGGGTTGAATTTCATCAAATAAGGCTCCTTGCATGTGAAGAAAAGAGAAAAAAAAAAAGGTATTAAATGAATCAGTCTCTGCGTCACTGTTTGCATTCTTTTTGCGTTAAGTGCATAAAGATTTTTCCAGCACAACGGCTGAAAATGCCAAACCGTCAAAATCAAAACTTTACACGGGAATAAACCTGGGAAGTTTTCATACTGGGAATCAAATTTTCCACCAAACTCACAGACAGACATATGGAGAGCACAGGGAAAGCAGCTCCTCCTCAGCACCCTGCCTGCCTGAGAAAAAGACAAATCCTAAACGCTGATATTCCCGTTCCTCCTCATGTTGCACCAACTTTCCTGAAGCTGGGAAAATCCTCGGAGCTCCCCAGACCCTTCTCCATTTCTCCTCACCTGGAAAATGTTCTTGTATAAAAAGACACTCTGGTAAAAATTGAAAATAGAACTCAAATTCATCCTAAAGAGCAATTTTTAATGCGCTCCTCGGTTTTCTTGTTAAAATATCGTTTTATTCCTCCAATGTAGTTCTTAAAGTTTTTGGACTGTGGGGAAGAAACAACATTTAATTTTAGGTCTTTTAACTCA
>VZTZ01022836.1:114341-128271 GCA_013400955.1 Drymodes brunneopygia | reverse complement strand
TCAAATAATAGTAATTTTAAATAGTTATAATCCATAAAATAATAGTAATTTTAAAAAGTTATAATCCACAAAACACACCAAGCAGGATTCCAGGTTTCAAAGTCTGAATATATCTGACTTTGCAAAGAAGACAGCGACAAAATGGGAATAATTCCGTTTGTCACGTCTCAAAAAGCACAAACTGGGGGAGGATTCCCACTTCTGCTCCTCATTCACTTGGGCACTTGGAAAATCTTACTTTTCCAAGAGGTAAAATTTTAAAAACCCTGCATTTTTAAACTGCCTTTGCAGCCTGCCTCAATCACAAATCACTCCCTAGTTAGGAAAATTCAGAACCAACTCCTTTTTTTTGTAAGATTGACATATCCATTCCACAGAGCATCTTCCTACTGAAAATAAATGTATGATCTGGAAAAGTAGGAGCAAAGCGGGGCTCAAAGATTATAGGGCTGGGTTTTTCTCTCTATTTCTGAAAGTAACTTACTTTAAAGTCCCTGGAACGGGGTAACATCCATCACACTCTATTTCATTAGTCTTTAAGGCAGCCTTAAATAACTGGGCCTAAAAACAGATCTTGGTTGATATGGCAAATATCTAAAAAGGATAACTCTGAAAATATCCTCTGCTGGGTTCAGCTTGGATTTTGCCCAAATAAATGCAATCACCTCTCATTATGATTGAGGAGAGGAGGGNGAAAAAAAAAAAGGTATTAAATGAATCAGTCTCTGCGTCACTGTTTGCATTCTTTTTGCGTTAAGTGCATAAAGATTTTTCCAGCACAACGGCTGAAAATGCCAAACCGTCAAAATCAAAACTTTACACGGGAATAAACCTGGGAAGTTTTCATACTGGGAATCAAATTTTCCACCAAACTCACAGACAGACATATGGAGAGCACAGGGAAAGCAGCTCCTCCTCAGCACCCTGCCTGCCTGAGAAAAAGACAAATCCTAAACGCTGATATTCCCGTTCCTCCTCATGTTGCACCAACTTTCCTGAAGCTGGGAAAATCCTCGGAGCTCCCCAGACCCTTCTCCATTTCTCCTCACCTGGAAAATGTTCTTGTATAAAAAGACACTCTGGTAAAAATTGAAAATAGAACTCAAATTCATCCTAAAGAGCAATTTTTAATGCGCTCCTCGGTTTTCTTGTTAAAATATCGTTTTATTCCTCCAATGTAGTTCTTAAAGTTTTTGGACTGTGGGGAAGAAACAACATTTAATTTTAGGTCTTTTAACTCAGGAGGAAAATATGGAAATGGTGTTTTAAAATAGAGATGCTTGTATTGCACAAATTGCTAATAAAAAATTGGCTTTTTAGAAGCCCGTATGAACGCAGCCTGGTGACGGGATGAGGAGTTAAGAGAGTTTGATAAAATGGTTCTCCAAAGGAATTCCACTTGGGTTTATCCTCCAGAGCAACCAGAGACTCAGCCCAGTGAGTAACATCACTCCTTGTTTCAAGATCTCTGCTCCAGCCAGGAACAACACGATGAATTTTAGATGTAAATCTGAATTTCATGACCTTTCAAGTCACATCCTTAAACCTCATTTGAGCAGCGTTTCCTCTTTATGAATATGCAGTTGAACTGAAGACCCAGAACTGACATCTTTTTTTTTCTTTTTCCCCCTTCATTTTTAGGCCCTCTTCAGGTGTAAATGAGGCTTTTTCAGTGTCATCCTTATTTACTTTATGCTCTGCAAAGTTAGCAATCATCCCATTATGTTTTTGGTGCATCACATGAAGATGTTTCTGCCTCATAGGTAACGCTTGCACTTGAACAGAACAGACAGAACAATTGTCAAGCCACTGAAATACAAATGAACACTAAAAAAGATCCTTGAAACCACCGGATTCACTCAATTTTAAATATGTGCCGTATTTTTAAATTAAAAAAAAAAACCAAAACTGCTTTTCTGTAATAAGGAAACAAACATAAAAATGAAATCACAGTTTAAATAGAGAAGAACAAATAATCTTGCAAAGAAATGCTGGATTTTATATCATTATAGGCTAAGTGTGTAAGCCAAAAAAATTGAAGTATATTATATTGTAATTAAGGTCATAGAAATTTTTTTTAAAGAAGTGTCACCTCTAATAATTGATGACTTTCAGGGGATTTTCCTAACATAGCTGCATAGTGTTGTCTACAAACAAATCTCCCAAATATACAGGGGTCATCCTAAAACTGTAACATAAAAATTACCCAAAAAATTGAGAAATTGATTTCAGGCTATATTTTAAAGTAAACCATATATAATAAATNGCCTTAAATAACTGGGCCTAAAAACAGATCTTGGTTGATATGGCAAATATCTAAAAAGGATAACTCTGAAAATATCCTCTGCTGGGTTCAGCTTGGATTTTGCCCAAATAAATGCAATCACCTCTCATTATGATTGAGGAGAGGAGGGAAGAAAAAGGGGGAAAAGAAAAAAAAAAAAGGAAAAAAAAATAAACCTCAGGAAAGCAAAGTGCAGCTCTGTTTAATCCATACAGACATGTCTACCCAAATCCCTTTGCTAATGTATATCTAATTCGGATGGGCTAACTCAGCCTGGAATAATGAGAGCTCCTCTGAAAATGTGGTGCATTTTTAGTATTCTTCAAGTGTATTAATGCACTTCTACAGGGGCTTTAGCAGGGGAAAAAAAATTAAAATATCTATGTATATATATGTGTGTGTGTGTGTATATGTAAGATATACATGCAGCTTTCCGAGCTGGGCAAGCTGATTTCTCTCTTGAAATGGTGAAAGTGTGAGGTTATTTAGCAGAAATAAGCAGCTCTTGGACAAAAATCACACAATAAACAGTATTTACAAGTCAGGTAGAACTCCACAGAGGGCATTTCATCTCTGCCCTGCCCCTCCAGCATCCCGAGGACCTTGCTGATGTTGACAGCTCCCACCGAGCGCTAAATTCTGCCTTTTTACAGCTCCTAACAGACCTACCCTGTCTGTAAGGCAAGAAATGTGAGAGAAAAGTGCTTGAAAATAAGTATTTTTCTTTTAACGTTCAACACAATCCTGCCAGTTATGCGTGACAATTGCAAATTCAGCCTCAGCAGCAGAAACGTGGAGGGAAATGGGGAGAAATGGGGATTTTGTGCATTTTGCAGCTGTAACGCTCGTTCCACGTGTGCTGCCCTCACATTTCCCACTTCCCAGCCCTCCTGCCCTCTCCCACCCAACATTAACTCCCCATGGCAAAGCCCCACAGCCCCAAACCAGGCTCTGCTAAACCCTGCAGGAATCAGCCTTTGAAATAAGCACTGAGGTCCAGTTTTAAAAAAGCATCAAATTGAAATAATCCCGTTTCTGGGCTTTACCGTTTATTTACACCGAGTTGAGGAGGTTTTAAAGTTTTCCAAGGAGGCTTTGAAGGGAAGGACTTTGTGCTTTTTTGGAAGAGTTTTGTGGGCTCTTCACACACAACAATTTATCCCACAGTCGATGGCAAAGCAAGATTGAGCTTCCAGCACGTCCTTCCTTCCTCTCCTGTGTCCTCCTGCTCATTTCACCCTCTCACCTTTAATAACCCTTTTTCCTTTCTCTTACCACCAATCCCTTCACTCTTTTCTAATTTGTTTCTTACAGCAGCATAGTACCATAAAGAATGTGTAAAATTCATATTTACATGTGGTTAATCAGACATTTTAACTGGACTTAAATTGTCAGCAGTGATGGAGTGACAATTCTCTCCAATCACAAGGACAGACAGTTCATATTTACACTTTAAAACTCAGGTCTTGACAATAATTAGACTTTGAAGGTGACAGAGCAGCTGATGCAGTTTGCATCCCGATTTAAGAAATTAATATCCCATAATCAGATCCCCAGTTCAGAGGGCTTTCTTCATACCACCACCCTTATTTTTGTTCATTTTAATGGGTCATTGTTTAGGCGATTTAATTCTGCAAAATGCAAGGAAATGAATAACACTACTGAAAAGTAAAATAAAAATTTCTTGTTAGAGAAGACAGGACAGGTGACTGAAATGGAAAATTGAAATTACATGGGCTTTTCTACACTAAACACACATGGAAAAGATTGTGTTCAAACGATCCTGTTTAATAATTTTACATCATTGTGACACAATAAAATTCTCAAGATGTTTGCTCCTCCCACAGTAAATACAACACCTCACCTACTTCAAAGGAAAAGATTTGACTTGTACAATACCAACTGCATTTTAAGAGCTCGAAATTGTGTAGGTGACAGAAGAAGATTTTATGAGATCCTTTAAAATGATGGAGAAAAAATTTACACATTCAGATGGGGTTTGGAAAAGAGCATTAAAGAACTATTAATTTAATAATTAAAGAATTATTAAAGAGAATAAAGAACTAGAGAAGGATCTTGTCTCTGCTCTCTGCAGACACATGAGCAAACCAAACCATGGATTTGCAATAAAATTATGGCAATTCATTATCACCATCATTACAAGTGCAGAGGCAATGGCAGATATCAGTGGTGCATCATGAAGTGAAAGGTGCTGGGTACAAAAAGGTTTTGGGTAGAAAAAAATTCCTTTTCCAGCCCCACACAAGCAGCAGGGATGGATGGAGCTTTCCTCCATCCCTGGTACCATTCCAAGTGTATAAAACTGTGCCTAAGCTCATGGCTGTGTGCAATCAGGACACAATAAATCTCACTATTAACTTAATGCCTTCCCACAAAACTGGATTTTGGGAGCAAAAAAAGACAAATGGACACTTCTAAAAACTCCCTGTATAAAGAGGCTCAGACACTGAGATGCAACGGCCTTAAAACGGAGCAGTGCAAATAAATATCAGCTGCTTGACCTTTTTAACCCAAAAATATCTTTCCTAATTTAAGAATCTGCCAGCACATTCCCCTCCCCTGCACAAAACACCAGTTTTAGAGGTAGTTTCGTTTTTAATGGCTCGGTAACGATCTCCAACCCCATGAAAAGAGGGGTTTACGATGGCCTTTAGCTACAGAAACCTGAATGGCGCCGCTGTGATTTTATTTGGGTGGAAAATACAAAAAACCAAAAAAAATCTTGTTCAAGTGATGTAAGAGAGACCTTCCCATCCCATTTCCCTCCCTGCTTCACAGAACTGCACATGGATTGGGGTTTTTTTTATGCCAATGAGTTTGGTGATGATAAAATGCTGCCAAAAGCCAGTTTTGATGAATGGCAATAAAGTCAAATGCCTCATATTACAATGAGCTTTTTTTTTTTTTTAGGAGAAACCTAAAAATTCATCATAATTTGTACTATTTGAAACCTAAAACCTCATAATTCACACTATTTGAAACCTAAAAATTCATCATGATTCACACTATTTGAAACCTAAAAATTCATCATGATTCATACTATTTGAAACCTAAAAATTCATCATAGTTCATATTATTTGACCCTGTATGACCAAAAGGTTATAACATTTTTTAAAAACCCCACAAATTCCAGCAATTTATCTTTTTTATCTTTATCTCACAGAGCTCTTACCACAAAACAAAGAATAACACAGCGATGCTTGTTAAGCCATGAAACATGAATGTGAAATGAAAAATTAAATTACTTTGCTTCAAATTCCCCCCTCCCCTTCCAAATGAAAGCACTCTGGTGAAAAAAGACTCATTTGCATCGTGAAAGTTTGCTAAGGGCTCGGGTAAAAGAGAGCAACCCCCAGCAGAGAAGGCTGAATTCCGAGTGGAGCTGCTGGTGTTTGGGAATGGGAAAAAAGAGGATTTCCTACAATTCAGGCTGTCAGATTTGCTTTGGAAGTTTGGAGAAAGAACTCCAAGGTATTGACACATTCTCACTCTATCTCTCCCTCGTATGATGCCCTGGCCTCCACTTCTAAACCATCATTTTAGAGCTCAAAGCTTCTATTTTTAACAAAAAACATAGAAAAGTCTCTTCTCACTCAGAGAAATTTCACCGCCCCATTTTTCCTACAAATGATTCAACCTCAGCTCTTCCAGGTGATTTTCAGACCAAGATTTTGTGTTATTTCTATGCAATATCTTCCTCACTTTACCTCTGAAACGGTGTCTTGATGAGCTGCTCTGAAGATATTTGGCTCACACACACACACCTGCTTCTCAAGTGTTATTTATCTCAGGTAAAAAAACAAAAATAATATAAAATCATCCATAAATTGAGCCAGACTCCCCATGGCTCGAGCAGCAACACATCCAGTTTCTCAGTCCATCAGAAATGTTTCACCATTAAGATATTTAAGGAACATTAATCAATAATGTGGCATCAGTTTTAATACCTTATTGACTGGTTATACACAAAATATGGATGAGTGCAAATTCAACAGAGATTCTGTTTCAAATTCTGTTTCATGATGACCTGGGCAAGCACAGCCCAGGAATGATTTAGAGGGGGAGGGAAGTGCCTGATAAATAAGAGATGCTCAACTTTGGGGTGGTGTGAAGACTAAAACCACATCAAAAATATGGATTATTGTAATACAAGGTGTTTTCCTTGCACCTCATGGGGTTCCCTGGTTATTCACTGATACAGCCACACCTTTTTACCTGTCTTTCTGTTATCTATTTCTATCAATTCCCACTGCAGTTGTCTGCATCCCTTTGATTTGTTTTCCCCTCTCTCATGGCAGCAGAACCTGTGAAGAGGTCATTAAGCAGCAAATGTGTTAAATAGCCTTTAGCACCATCTTCTAATTGCTTTTCTCTCCATAGGTAGGTACAAACCACTCTCCTTAAAACACAGAGAGAGAGAGAAACCTTCTCCTGTTTCTTTAATGACTTTTATTGATGGTTTTGTTTTGCTCCTATTTGGGCTCAGGCTCCCCTATCCACGCTGGCATTTTAAAGCAGTAATTTATATCATAGGTTGAACCACATAATAACGGCATTTTATGGTTTATCATCCTCAGCTTTCTGGGTGTGCACCTCGGAGGCAAAAGAAGCAAATTTTTATTAACACATGTTTATCCATAATTGACCATTTGGGAAGTGGGAAGGAGAAATGGCTGTGATTTACATAGTTTAAGAAATGTCTTAGAGCACCTCAGCCAGTCTGGAGCTCCCACTGTGACAGATGAGCAAATGCCCATGGGAGATGACAGCATGGTATTTATGGGATTTCCTTCTGAGACAATTAAGTAACATATGCCAAGACCATAGGGATTATCTCTGAGCTACACAGTATGGAGCTCTAGCTGAGGAGAAATATAATATTTTATAAATTTGACAAACCATAGGAAAGGGAAAAAAAAAAAAAAAGAAAGATTCACCCACTTTAATAATGCGGAAACTTTTCTCTGACTTAATCAGGCGTTTCTTGATTAATTTTTTTTTGGGGGGGTGGGTAATAAAACAATGACAAAGCTGCATCCCACACACTACCTTGGAGCTGCTGGGAAAATATCAGAATCACACACAAAGTACACTCTGCTAGGCCAGGATTAAAGAATCGGGCAGCCCACTTGGTCTAGAACAGCCCTGATTTTACACCTGTGGTAAAAAATAAAGCAAACTTTAAAATCTGCACTCTTTTCCTCATTAATAGCATATAATACCACTCCTAAAATTATTATTCAGTGCTTGGAAAAGGATCCGGGATCTTCACCGACTTTCACTGTGTGGAGCCATTTATTCCGTTGCAAAGTCGATTCAAAATTATATGCAATATTCGAAACTACAATAACAGGAATTATTCTCTATTATTTTATGTCAGCAGCCTGCAAAGTAGAACAGTTTATTTGTGAATGCATTTCAATCCTCAGCTATTCCTCAATTCCCTGTACTGGGCCAACATACTGCACCCATTGGACCAGTAGGATACAGATTAGAACATCATCATTTCTATACTCATATATCAGGCTCTTATTTTAATTATCTTAAAAACTTTTTAGAAAACAGCTTTTTCTTGCACTGCAGTAAAACGAATTTCTTCACAGGACTACTTAGGGAACATCATTCTACACAAATTTGCTTTCTGAGCAGTAGAAAACAACATTTTCTCTGCATATTCAACATGGAATCAGATATCAGGTGAATAGCTACAAATGAAATCAGATTCATGTCATAACTTTTAAGAGGTCACCTGAGCCATTTCAGAAACTCTCACAACTCAATCCAAAGTTTCTTATGCTCAGATAAGAAAATGGAATGAGAATCAAGAGACTTCTGATCTACCAAAAAGATCAGGCTGCATAAAATCTCTTCACCAATACCAAAAAATGCTGCATATTGCTTTATAGGTGCAAATTCTGTCAGTTTTATATAATTTCTAATGAGCTTGAATTTTAAAAATTCAGATTTTGTTAAAAGCTGCAGCAGTCACCATTTATTCAGCTGTGGGCTGTCCTTCTGCAGCCCCTCATGTAACAAGATACTGGCTCATGGCTCTAAAACAAGATTATTGCCTTTCCCAAATTTGTAATCAAGTTTTCTGCACTGTGTGTTCAAGAGGTGATAACCTTTCAACCATTCCTGCTGAAAGAAAATTCACCAGCTGAGGGGTTTCATGATTCTACGCCAATTTTTTGTTCCAGTTCACAAACCTGTGCCAAATTCTGAACTTGTTATCTATTTTATGTTTAGCCCAGCAGATTTCCATTAACGTGGGAATACATATCGTGGCTTTTACTTCAGAAATTACCTAATAGAGAGCAAGGGGAGAAAAAAGGCAAAACAAACAAAATAATGCATAAATCTCAGCAGATATATTGATTTATTCCTCCAATAATTGTAAAACCCGGGTCAAAAGTGTAATAAAGATATTAATTATAAAACAGCCATGACAAGACTACTTTTTCTTTCAGCAGTCCTGAGTTGAAAGCTGAAGTTCCCCTACTACAGATGTCACGTGAGAAGAAAATAATGCTCCAGAGAGGACATCACTGAAAGTTATGGATGGACCAGTTGGGCAACTAATAGGTCCTTAATGGCTTTCCAAAGTAGCCCATAATCTCTGGCAATGCCATCTCTGGAGGGTCTGCATGATGTATTAGGTAATAATTTGTCACCCTGCTTTTTGCAGTGTTCCATGTTTGTCATTTTGTAGTACAAGTTCTATAAACACTGTCCTTGTTTTCTTAACTGGCCAAGATTGTTTTGAACTTTTGGATCGTTTTTCATTCCTTTCCCCTGGGGGGTAGAAAGATGATTGACCATGTCTTTATCCTGTGAACTTACAGAGGTGTTAACTTCTTTGAGCAAACCGTGATTGTCTTAAGAAAGATCTATAAATGAGAGAATAAAGAGGGCAGGGCCCTTTTGGGTACTGCCTGGTGGTTCAAACTGCTGCTCTGAAGCCTGCGTGTTTCTTTCATAGCCAGCTGTACAACAATAATTGTTGTGCTTCTAAATATAATTTGTGTTTCACTGATTGCAGCCCTGTCCCGTCAATTTTGAGGGATTACAATGGAATTCCTGGAGTTTGTTCCACCAACACTGAACACTTTTACAGCTTACAGTGTTTCTGATTATGGCATTCACTTGGTTTCAAAATACATGGAGTGGCCATGATTTTGGGAGAAGGGAAATATTGACTTGGGAAAGGAAGTCTGGGCCTTTTTCTTCATGAAATTATCTGGACACTTGAAATAGTGACAAGAAACCAAAGGGCACTGAAAGGAGCTGCAGGTCCATCCATGAGTTTATCTTTCATTCCTGTTCAGTTGTCCCTGGGCATCACTGGAACTAAACTTACCCACACATCACCTTCTTTGTTATCCTTACCAACATGACTGTGATTTTTAAGGAAATCAGGAAAAATCGAACCCAGTGGAGAATTTCTCCTCGATCCACACAGCAACCCAGTTAATCTGATTTCACCCTTTGCTCCAAGTTTCTCTGCTCTTACAGGTTCTGCTGCCTTTTCCAGGCAGCTGCAGGAGCACAGGGAAGGGCTCAGCACTTGGTAGCAGCATCCAGCATCTGTCAGAATCCTCCTAGAGCAGAAATTACCCTTCCAGCCATACCTTCTGTTCCTCCTCTTTCCCCACACCAACAGGCTGCAGCCTCCCAGACACACACTTCTCACTCAGGCACCAAATAGCCAAAAAAATTGAAAAATAGCCAAAAAACCAGAAATTTGGATCAGCTCCAATCCGGCTGTTCCACCCCCCGGGATGTGCAAAGGCCAGAGTGGAGAAAGTCTTGGACAATCCCTAATTTTTGTGGTTAACACCACTGTAAATAAATATATTGGGCTGTAATTATGGCAGTCTGTTCATCTATTTTTTATAAAATTGTGTTATTCTAGTTTAGCTACATCACTTATATACAAGATAAAATAAGAGCAATATATATTTAATATACAAAATTCATATTATTGAGAAGGTTCGGTGGGGTTTTCTGTTCCCCCTGCCCCAGGAACTTCTCTTTTAATATTTTGAGAACTTCCAGCATCTACTTGGTGCAAACTGACAAATCCCTACAGCTGGACCTGAAATTGCAACTCCACCATGAAGGGGTAAATACATGAGCTCAGGTGGCTGCTGCAGGTGGAAATATCTGTTGGGGGTATTTGAATATCCAAAAAAAAAAGGGATGTTCAGACAGCAGAAGGCCTTGTCCTGCCTCTTCTTGCATGGCTTTGGAAAGTGTGGTCTCTGGGATCAGTCCCAAGAGTCACCCCACAATTACACCCATGAAAGACCCGACTTCTCCACTCAATTCCCAGATATTTTCATCCTGAGCAGTGATGATGTCAAAATACAGCACAGAATTTTCTGTTAAAGTCTTTTTTTTCCCCTTTTCCAAGAACAGGAAATATGGGTTGAGTTCTACAGTTAAAAAAAAAAAAAAAAAAAATCACGTTGCTATTACAGGAGGGAGCTTGGGATGAGTGCAATTACATCAATATTATTGTAATTAATGATTACATCATGCTTTAGAAAAGGAGCAAAGAAAAGGTTGGTATTAACATGCGAGACACGGCAGAGTGATATCAATACTCATTTTACTGTTCAGGTTTTTTTTCTAAAAAGCTAATAGCTGTCAAAAATACCCATTATAGGCTAGTCTATAATTTGTAGAAGTCAAGTAATACATTTTTTCTGAAGGTATAATGGATGCTCCATGGAGCAATTATTTTAGAAAGACAACTTCATCTCAGCTGTCTCATGCCAGCAGAACTATTTAAGAGCCAGAAATGCATAATTCAACATGGAAGAGCTGTCAGATTTGAGAATACCTTTAAATTATAAAAACTTAGCACCACTAGTCAGTTATAATTATAATGGAAATGTAGTTTTCTGTCGTTTTATCACAGCAAACATCTCTTAAGGAGCAATTTCGTGTGCTAAAATATTTTGGCAAAGTGACTTTTTGATTCTAAAGGGATACAGATTATCCAGTTTTATACCTGAATATTTTTCCTCACAAATTGAATGTAGCAGCTTACACGGCTCGAGATGGCAAAGCAGGAGTGTTATTAAAATCCCATTGGAAATTGTTACTGTGAAACAATGAGCAGCATAACTCACTAGGACAGGTCAAGTTATGCACAAAAAATATTATTTTATTACCAAATATGACAAGACAGTTTTTCAGCAGACACTCAATTATTTCCTACAGCTCACAGCCAAAACACAGAAGGCAGCTCTTCTTTTGACTTTGGCTTCTTTTAGCGACTGGAAAACCAAATTATGAATCATTAAATAGTCACTCAGATGGGTTTAGGACCAACAAAGCATATTAAAAGTGCTCTCAGAAAATTAAGGTAATATTAAAATCCTTTTCTTTTTTTTTTTATTCAGGGTATTGCAACGCCAATTCTTTTCCCTTTAGGCAGGACCAGAAAAATTCTCTTGGCTTCACTCAGGAAAAAAAGCTTTTTGAGTTATTATGAGGTTATATCAGATACCCAATAAAGCATTTTTGGCATTTCCCTCCAAGAGCTGAACCCAACCACCAAAGGGTCATTCCAGGTCCTCACCAGGGCTCAAGTTCATTTTCCTTTCTCACTTTGTTTGCTCAGACTCACAGCAAGTCCCAGTCCTCTCCACTACACAGGAAATCTAAACCTGTTATATTTAAATATCTTTTTTTTTTTTTTGCTTTTGAAGCGAATTCTCAAGAATTTTACAAGCTGTGCTCAGTTTGCTTGAAAAATTCCCAAAATCACTAAGGACTTTTTTTAATGTTCACAAACAGCTCATTCTTCAACCTGCCCCTTAATTTCATGGAATTATCTTTTCAAAAATTTTCACATGGTCATTTTTCAGGCCAATTAGCTTTTTTTGGTGATATTTGCTGATGACCATCCCAATTCCCAGTTTTTTTCTGGCCTTTCTGCTCAGCCCACATGTACAGTGAGCAGAGAGGAATTTCCCCCTCATCAGTTGGTTTTATTTCTAGATATTTCTTGAATAATACAAGTCCACGTCTCATAATTTTAAACAATTCAATCATCCAAGGTGCTCACAGCAAATTTTAAGCAGGTTTGTGATGGGAAAATGTTTAATTTTGGCATTAAACATAACAATTTAATGGTAGTTCTTGGAATTTAATGCCAGTTCATGGAATTATTCTGGCAGTAAAGTTAATTAATGATAAGAAATGAGGGCAGCAATGATGTCCCTCTTTTTTTTATTAACACCTCCTTTCCTCCCACAACCTAAGATGAGATTGCACCCGAAAACTGGAAAGTTTTCACACCATTCTGTCCCTGAAGGGAGAACCAGCACATCAACAAAGTGCTGAGAAACAGGAGATCGACTCCAGAAAATATCAATCCCTTGTTTCTACGGCCGCAACGTGATGTAGTATTGCATAACATAATCCAAATTAACGAATTAAATTGGTTTCATTTCGTCTGATTTCCTGGCAGCTTTTAATGTGTTAAGTATTTACTAAAGAGGCGATTGGGATGCATGCAGCATTCGGAATTCTAATTTATTAACACATCTTCAGTAGTGGCACACATTATCTTCCACAGCCTCACCTGTAAATTTCTGGGTTCAATCAGGTTCTGTCCTGTTGCACAGCTGGCAACAGAAGAAACACTCAGGCTTCAGAGCAGTAGTTGAATTTCCAGGCTGAACCAACCAAAAAAAACCTGCCCTTCTTTATTCTCTTATTTATATGTTTCTAAAGACAATCAAGGATTGGTGAGAGGGGTTAACACCTCTGTAAGTTTACAGGATAATTACATGGTTAATCATCTTTCTCCGCCCCGGGGGAAAGGAATGAAAAAAAATTTACAAGTGCAAAACAATCCCGGCAAGTTAGGAACACAAGGACCATGTTTATAGAAAATGCATGGGAAACTTGTACTACAAAGTTACAACCATGGAACCCTGCAAAAAGCAGGGCGACTCTGTCCCACCAGCACATCCAGTCTAAAGATGCTCAATGGTGTTTTCAGCCAGCAGATTTCCAGCACTCTGCACCATTTACCTTTATTCTGCAATTTTTTCATGCAATGCACAGATGTAATTGCTTCAACGGAGCTTTGAAATTAATGCTATAAATACAAATATTTGGGGTTTGCAGGACACCAGACCGCAGACTTTCAGCGAGTCAACAGAACCGTGAGTTTGCCGCTCTCCACTAAACAACACGCAAGGCAATTTGCTAATAATGAATAATAAATATATTTTAATAGCTCCTTGGTTTGCTGTGCCACAGATTTGATTTAAGTGTAACTGGGGGCTGCCCCGTCCTCTGCAGACATGGCCAGGGAAGGTTGTGGGGTTGGAGCCTTTGTTTCAGAGGAACTCCACAGATTTGCTTCGTAAGGGAAGTTTTCATCTCATTTCAGGCTGAAGGAGCACTAATGGTGCAAAATTGCTGGAAATGCTGAATTTCTCATCACATCATTAAAATTAGCAGTGGTGGGACTTCACATGTGTGTGCTCTGCAACAGGGGAAATGTTAATATTGCATGGTGGGAAGGGAGGAAAAGGAGGAAGGGAAAAGGAGGAAGGGAAAAGGAGGAAGGGAAAAGGAGGAAGGGAAAAGGAGGAA
>VZTZ01022836.1:89563-114241 GCA_013400955.1 Drymodes brunneopygia | reverse complement strand
GAGAAAAGAAGAAGGAGGAAGGAAAAGGAAAAGGAAGAAGGAAAAGGAAAAAGGAGGGAAGGAAAAGGAAAAGGAGGAAGGAAAAGGGAAAGGGAAAAGGAAACCTCCTAGTTTTAAACAGCAGCGGACACTGAGAGCAAGTAGAGAGTTAACTGGTTTCCAGTGATGGGTTTCAAAATCCATATACATAGTTCCTGATTATTCCAATGGTTTGAACAGCCCTACAAAATCATGTAAGGGAAGTTTTCATCTCAATTGTCATCTGTGCACCTGGAACCAGGTAACCCGTGTGGATCTCTCCCTATATCATTGCGATCCACTGAGGAATG
The DNA here is from genome assembly GCA_013400955.1 of Drymodes brunneopygia. NCBI lineage: Eukaryota > Metazoa > Chordata > Aves > Passeriformes > Petroicidae > Drymodes > Drymodes brunneopygia. The sequence goes on along the minus strand of VZTZ01022836.1, from coordinate 113,912 downwards.
AGGATTAAAAAAAAAGAAAGATATTTTAATACGTTTTCACCACAAAAACTACTCCAAAGATCACATTAAAAGGTGTTAGACTTTTTTTTTTCTCCTACATTTTACATAAAGCTCAACTCAAGGACACGTTGCCTCCTGCCTTCCCCTGACACAAAGTGTATTTACAGTAGGGCCTAAAAGTTTTCACTCCACTTTCTCAGTCCAACACTCTGGAATTCGATTAATGGAGACATTCGAGCACTTATGTCAAGTTATGTTGCATATAAATGGGGATAAAAGGATTACCAGGTTATAAATCAATGGAGAGATTCAGGGATATAAATCTCAGGGACACTGGGCTTCAGCCTTAATGGAAATGCAGAATTCCATTGGCTAATCACAATTTAGATTGCTACCAGATACATCACTGGGTGTCCTAAAAAAAAATCTCCCTAATATTGAGGAGAGGTGGGAAAATTAGAAAATAGACCTTTGAAGGTATCCCAAAAATTTGCTTCTATGTGTAAAGCAAATTTGGAAGCAAACTGTGCTGACAAAACTGATTTTTTAGACAAGGAATAAACAAAATAATTGTGGTGGTAGAAGTCATTGTTCTTTTTGACATGGTTAATGCAAAATAGGAGGGTATTTTACCTAAATCAATCTCTTAGAAAAGTAGATTTACTTATCTCAGAGAAAAATAGGCACAAAGATAAGTATAGAAAATTATACACGTACAGAAATGCAGAACTCGTGTGACAGAGCCATGTCATGGCCAAGTTAGAAAATATTTTAGAATGTTTTGAGTCCCTTAAGGAATTTCAGTTTTTCAGAAAGATAGTTTTTATTATTTAAAATAAATGTTATTTTCCTTGCCTTTGACAAAACAGTGCAAGATTAAGAGAATGCTCCAACATGCAGAAAAGAAAACTGAATATTCCAGGTACCCTGCTTGTTTTTTCTGGAGAGGAGAGAAGATGAATCAGGTCAAAAGGCAGAAATCTCAAACCTGGTGCTGAGGAACAGGGAAAGAGGGAGGAACAAGCTGGGAAGAAATCAGAAATCTTCACTTCAGCACCACTGGGAAAGGGGGAAGGACTTGGTGGGAACACAGAGGCTCAGCTTCCCTCAGGGGTCTGATAACTCCTGGCTGTGCTTGACACAGAACATTTCTGCTGAGCACTGGAGGAGCCTGGAGCCAAGGAGACACGATGGGAAAGGGAATTTTGGGCTGGATAATGGAAGTGTAAAGGACACTTCATACCCCAAGGGTCCCCTGGGAGTTTATAAATTCAAGATGTGATTCTCAGGACCAATCAAAGACGAACAAGTTGAAAACAACTCAGCTCATGCACTGATTAGCTGAGGGCTTTTAGCTAGGTTGTATTTTGGGCTTATCTAGCACCCAATATTATCATTAAAATGACCTCATGCTCAACTGAGCATTGTCCTATCTTCTAGATACAAGCAGGGGAAATCTATTTTAAAGGCTTTTGTTTGCACCAAAAATGTCATATTAGAAAATCCTGTTGTGTTAAGCACAAAACATCTCCACGATGAGGCTCTCGTAGGTTTTCCATGAATATTTGCTGGACATCAGGATATTCTATAGGAAATATTGAGGATGCACAGGGCAGACACGACCCCGAGGGACTGGAGTGGGGAAGGTGGCATGGAAGATATTAAATCTTGCTTTCTTTTGTCACTGCCAGTTCTGGATTCAGGTTCCAGGTCAATGTTTCATCCATCGCCCCAGCAGAGCATCCCAGAGCCAGCCTGAGCACAGGGACATTTGCTCCGGTGTCACATTGGGCACTGGCAAAGGGCCACGTTGTGAGTAAAGCTTGGGGCTTAGCATGAAATGTTATTTTTTTTAAAAAAAAGTCATTAATTTTAAGCCAAGGCAAAGAAACAACAGAGTGGAAGGAGTGGGGGTCATTTCCAAATGTCACTTCTTAGTGTGCTTTGGCTCAAAGCCAACAGGACTGAAGGGGAGACCCTGTAATAAAATACCTTTTATTAATTATTTTTTCAATAGTAAAGATTTAGAAGCGCTTTGGTATTTTCTGACAAGTCTGGGGGCTTTTTGAAATCACCACCATTTCCTTTTTGCTGGGCAGCCAAATGTACACACCACATAGAACAGATTCTAATTTAAATAGTCAATTATTGCCTAAAATCTCTCCAACAGCATGCGCGGACTTCAGAACTGATAGTTTGATAGATTTTTATGAAATGTTTCAGCTGTTATTTGGAAGGATCTTTGAAATCCAGGAGTTTTGAAGAAGAGAGGGAAGAGTTCCACCCTATTGGATTTGTTCTGCCATGAGAAGACCCAACAATGTGTTAATAAAATACAATTACAATGGAGTTACCACTGTTTTTAAAATATCCCTTATAATTTATAGCATCCCCTGTTCAATGCCTTGTTTAAACAGAACAATTGTTATTACCTATTTCAGACCTTTTGGATCCTCAGAATATATCAAATATCTCTAATTTTCATTCACTCAGCACAGAAACTGTAAGGAGTACAGTAATAAGTGGTTATGAAAGCAAATTTTCCTCAGATATTTCGTTCTAAGAGGAAACCCTCACCCTAAGAATACAATTTTATTTTTCAGCATTTCCCAATATTAATATTATTCCTCTTACAAACATTAATTATTGTCCAAGGACCAAGGACCACTGAAGTCACTCCATGACTTTGCCCATTTTTCTCAAACACTCTGAACATTCCAACAGCCTCTAACAGAACACAAAAAGTACCTTGAAAGAAAGAAAAAGGGAAAAAAAGTATTTTCCTCAAGTTTGATTTTATTATCATTATTATTCCAAAGCTTTAGCAAGGGATAGCAGCTGTTTGTCACAAATAATACTAAAAAGAAAGGGTCTGGGACTGTAATTTTTGCCCTCTTTACTTACTTGGGGCCATTTACTAAAGTAAATTACAGCAAGGAGTGGTGATGGTGCTAATGCAGGAAGAATCTGCCCTTTATAACTGCAAAATTTCATAATAATGCGTTTTACAGCGCGCTCCAAACCTGATTACTCAGAGAAAGGACAATAAAGAATGAAAGCAGATGCTCATAAAAAACCCTACAATGTCCATGAAAAAAAAGAAAATAACCAAAAATCCAACCCTACATTGAAGACATTGAATGAAGAAACAGAAAATGGAGTTCTTCAGATTTTACTTTTACAATGAAAAGGGGAGACAAAAATACAGATATATTTTCTAAAAACATGAAGTTGAGGAGAGCCTGACTAGCTTGACATGTATTTGCAAAGATATAGAATTTTGCAAAAATATTTAGACTTTCCCTGCTTTGCTCTTTTGGAATATTGTTTTTCATGCTTCCAAAATTTTAGGGTTTGGGTTTTTTTTAGGTTTTAAAATTTTGTCATTATTTATCTATTTTTTCGTTAAATAAACTTGGTAAGATTTATAGGACAAAGCAAAAAATCCCCAACCCTCAAAATTAAAATAACACTAGTAATAATAAAATAAAGGTTATTATTAATACTATTACAAAAATGTACTAATTAAATACAAAAAACTATCACTTTTTTAAAAATAACAATTAGAACTGAACCCCGGCAGATGAGAAACTGTCAGGATAAGGATTGAAACCTGGTTCTGAACTCTGAGCATCCTCACCAAAACTCATCATTAAATCCTATTTTTTGGTTGAACGTTGAAATTTTAACAGTGGAGACAAGGGAAAAAAAATGAGCAGCAAAGAGTGACCATGAGCTGGACTCAAAAATCCGACCCTTGTGCACTGGAAAATCCCGTGTTTGATGGGGGATCACAAACAAAAATTGAACCTGAAACCATCAAGGTTTGGTGCTTCAGGGAAGAGCTGGAATTCACAGCCAAAACTGATTCCTAAACACACACCTGTGGAATTAATCCTTCACTCCTTTTAATCGTTTTCATTCAACTTTAATTTTATCATCACCTGATCCTCAGTAGAAAATTTTCAGCGAATTTCCCTGATTTCTGCCCATTCTGCAGAATGAGAAATACAACATTCAGTGCAGCCACGTGCATTGGAAGAAAAAAATCCCATTGATTTCCCTTTCTCCTATTGCAGCAACTCCTTTTTAACAGGAAAAAATCCCATCCACGTATTTAGCTACGTGTATCAATGCATCTGTGTAAAGTGTCAGAAAAGTAGAGAACAAATGCATTTTTGCTACAAGTTTTCTATAAGCAAATGCACATTTATTCATAAAATCAATGTGTATTTACATATATGTATCTATTTTATACAGATAAGCATTTCTACCTGAACGTGCTCACGTATTTGCATGGATAAACACAAAAATAGAAATATATTTATTCTTCTCTATGTCCCTCTGATCTTCTTTCCTCACCAACTGCAGTCCTTTATTCAGTGGAAGTTTCCAAGTGTCTGCACATTTATTTCTGGATAAAAGAAGCAGTTGGAGCTCCTGACCACCATTCTCTAACAAATAATTCTTTGTGGCTGTAATTAAGATGGCTCTGAAAGACTGCTGGGATGTCTTAGNTATTTTTAAATATTTTTAAAGGGTAAAGTGACTTTGCCTTGACTATTTTCATCATAGAAAATGACCAATTAATTAATCAGAAATGAATTTAGGCAGCACCAGTGAATAGCACAAGGTCTCCTCACACTCAGCTTTGCTGCACCGTCTGGCCAAAAAAGGGGTGAAGCTCCCAGGGATCTTCAAGTCCAGAAATTCTGAGTCCCCCAGGGCTCAGGTTTGTCACTGTCACATAAAGGTCTCCTCCCAACACTCTGGGCTGCCCCAGGAAACCACAGCCCCCACGGGAGAGGCCATGGACTCACTGGGAATCTAAATCTTACTGGGACTGGTGGAGTTTGGAAAAGATCCTTCAGATCATCAAGTCTAATCATAAATCCAACACCACCAAGTCCACCCCTAAGCCACGCCCTAAGAGCCACTCCTGGCACCAGCTGGTGGGTAGAACTTTAAATAAGCAGAATAAAATGTTGTTGGAGGGTTTNCCTAAACACACACCTGTGGAATTAATCCTTCACTCCTTTTAATCGTTTTCATTCAACTTTAATTTTATCATCACCTGATCCTCAGTAGAAAATTTTCAGCGAATTTCCCTGATTTCTGCCCATTCTGCAGAATGAGAAATACAACATTCAGTGCAGCCACGTGCATTGGAAGAAAAAAATCCCATTGATTTCCCTTTCTCCTATTGCAGCAACTCCTTTTTAACAGGAAAAAATCCCATCCACGTATTTAGCTACGTGTATCAATGCATCTGTGTAAAGTGTCAGAAAAGTAGAGAACAAATGCATTTTTGCTACAAGTTTTATATAAGTAAATGCACATTTATTCATAAAATCAATGTGTATTTACATATATGTATCTATTTTATACAGATAAGCATTTCTACCTGAACGTGCTCACGTATTTGCATGGATAAACACAAAAATAGAAATATATTTATTCTTCTCTATGTCCCTCTGATCTTCTTTCCTCACCAACTGCAGTCCTTTATTCAGTGGAAGTTTCCAAGTGTCTGCACATTTATTTCTGGATAAAAGAAGCAGTTGGAGCTCCTGACCACCATTCTCTAACAAATAATTCTTTGTGGCTGTAATTAAGATGGCTCTGAAAGACTGCTGGGATGTCTTAGTGGTCTGGAGAGCACTCCCCCCCTCCCCTCCCCTGAAACAAAATCCTTTATCACATTTTTGAATTAATTATAAAAGTTAAAAATTAAATCTTTCTTGTGTCCCCCATAATAATCCTCCCAGATCAGTTTTTGTCCATATTAATGGAGAACACATCCCTAGTAAGATTTAATTTCAAACTTTTATAATTATGGTTCAAATTAAATCTTACTGTGGCTGTATTACACATTAACATGAATGAAAGCCAGCCTAGGAGGATTATCAATGGCACTCCAGCACGATTTATTTTTAACTTTTGCAATTAATTAAAATCTTTGGATAAAGATCTTGTTTTGGAGTGGGGGAGCCCCTATTAAGATGAAGCCCATGAAGTGTTTCCATTCTTGTGCAGGGTATTGAAGATGGGAAGGCAAGGGCTGGGAGCTCAGGGAGATCATCCCATAAATCATTCTTCCCTGGAGGAGCCAAACTTAGCTCTGAGCTGCCTCTGCTCTGGAGAAAATGGTGATAACACCCCAAAATAGTGTTTTATTCCTTAAAAACACTCAGCAACACCCAACAAACATGGAGGTAACCTCACACCACTCAGGATATCATGAGAGGTATCATCCCATTCCAGTTGTCCTTTTTTCTCTCATTANTTAAAATAAGCAGAATAAAATGTTGTGGAGGGTTTTTTCACCCTCAGAGAAATTTCTTCACTCAATGGCTTTATTCTTCCACCATCAAACATTCTGCACTGCTGAAAAGTCACATTAAGCCAGAAATTATTCAAATTCCCTCTGACAAGCCAACACAGAGTTTGCAATGGGGGCTTTGCAGCACCTGGGTTTTATAAAACACTTTTTGTTTAGAATCAGTTCTGCCCCATCCCTGGAAGTGTCCAAGGCCAGGGCTGGGCCTTGGATGGGGTCCAAGGCCAGGTTTGATGGGGTTTGGAGCACCCTGGGATAGTGGAAGGTGTCCCTGCCCATGGCAAGAGGAACTTTAAGGTCTCTTCCAACCCAAACCATTCTGGGATTGTCTAAAAGGTACCTTGGGGAAAAATCAGCAGAAAAAGAAGAGAAGAGAAGCTGAGAAAAGACAAGGCCCAGAGAGAGAAATAGTCATAGCCAGACTCTGAATTAAATCTGTGAAAGGGATCACACTTGGCTGGAAACAAAAGCGCTGTCTCCTCCACGATTCCTTCGGCAATCAGGAAATGAGAGCTTGCCCATTCTTTGTAAATATGAAAGTATTTATATTGCATCAAAAGTATCTGATTCCACTATCATGTTTTCCTTCGAAGACAAACCACAGAGCTCAGAAACTTTGGCTAACCTCATTCCTCTGCAGTGATTTGCTTCAAGTCACACACAAAGAATATCTCAGTTGGTGCTTCCCAGAAAATATCACCTGAAAAATAAAATACTTATGGAAAACAAGGCAAGGGGATTCTGATTTTAATACAGGGAGCAGGCCAGGAGGAACAGATGAAACTCAACCACCTTGGAAAACCCAACATTGCAGTGAAAACACAAACAGCTTTTCTAATACCAGAGGCTGAGACATCCTCACTTATTCCTGTGTAAAATTATTTCCTTAAGGAAATCATTTTACTTCCTTTTGGTGTTGTTGTTAATTTTCTGTAGGCATTCAGTCATCCATCAACTGAAGTTCTTCCAGAAGAAAAGTTGGAAATATCTCATTTTCCGTAATTATTAAGCACAGCATTATTGAATGTACAGGTGGAAGGAAGATTGTCCATAACACCAAGAAATTCATATATATATATATATTTATATAATATGTATTTTCATAAGGAGGGGTATTTTTCCCTCTTTTCTTTCTGAAAATGAAAGAGTATCCATATATGATATTTCCATGTAGGAATATCATACCTAACCCTCAAATAACAATTCTGGGCAGTTCTGACACAACGAGGAATAAGCAACTCTACAAAGGAGTAAAAATCACTCCATGGAAGTTTCAAATATTCACTTTAGAAGATTATTTTATTTTCAACAAGGAGATTTTCTTAAACAACCTCCTTCTGATGTACTGGTACCTCTTTGATTTATGCAGGGGGGGGCACTGAGGCATTTATATTTCAGATATAAAAATAAAACAGCAAACAAGTCCCTCATAGATTTTCTTCCCTTTTTTGCTTGTTGTCCTGCACATTCCTGCCTGAAAGCCTAATTATTTATTTTGGGAAGTCCTGTAAGCCATGTCATCACGAGTGCCCATGAATTTTCTGGGAATGATTTGAAATGTTTCCAGCTCAGCTTTAGACTTAACATCTCCAGAAGAAAAACTAATGTTTCTACCACATATTTTATTAAGCCCTTTAGGTCCTTTTACAAGAGAGGAAATACCAATTAACGTATAATTTAGCAGAACAAAATATTATCCCATTTCAACCAGTACCCACTTCCTTGAAGTTTATTCAAGCATTAATAACCATTTAATGCAATTTAACTACACTGAGGTATCCGTTACATTAATATCATATATCCGTCAGGAAATTAGAGTTTTGTCTCTATGAATTTTGTATTACAAGAGAGTCTTTATAATTTTATTCTGCACTTTATGGTGGCTAATTTAAGTTTTAAAATGGTTCAGATAACTTCCCAGTCTCTCTCTTCTGCACTGTAATAAGACTAACAAATTGTTACTGATGTTAAAAGATCATGAACACATCATTTATTAAACAGGGCTGGAGAGAGAAGTTTGAAAGAAGAGTGCATCTCCCAGATAATCCCTGCGTTTCCAGGAGCTGACATCCAACCATGGCAACAAACTGGGATGTTCAGGATCCTGGGCTCCACAGGAGGGGAAACAAACTCAAAAAATATCCTTGAATTGACTCTCTCAGCCTAAAGAATCTCCCTGATCGCCCTACAGTAATCCTTAACATGGGCACGAAGGTTCCAGAGCAGCAGTTGAATCTCCAGGCAGGACCAACCAAAAGACGCCTGCCCTTCTTTATTCTCTCATTTATATCTGTTTCTAAAGACAATCAGGGATTGGTGAGAGGGGTTAACACCTCTGTAAGTTTACAGGGCAAAGACATGGTCAATCATCTTTCTCCCACCAGGAGAAAGGAATGAAAAACAATTTCACGAGTGCAAAACAATCCCGGCCAGTTGGGAAAAACAAGGACCACGTTTACAGAAAAAGCATGGGAAAACTTATACTACAAAGTTACAACTATGGAACCCTGCAAAAGCAGGGTGACAGGCATTGGAGTGAAAATCTAACAAAAAAGAGATTTTCCCCATCCTACCTGGTCTGGGGGGATCATGGATCAGTGATGCCCATGAGGAGAGGGAGTTGAGTTCAATGATAACCCAAAGCAAAACAGAAAATCCTCCCAAAAATGCTCAAATGTGAGACAAGCACATGTAGGAGGAGCTCCTCTGAAGTTTCCTCAGAGACAGAATAATTTTGATTTTTGCACGATCAGTTTGTTCATCTATTTAAATTCAGAGGTCTTTTTCCTTTTTTCTTTTGTCAAAATATCAGAATGTACACCCAAGCACTGATAAAAACAACTAGAAATAAGTTCTGAGACAATGTGAACTGATAATTGATTAAAAAATCGATTTTGCCGTTAAAGGTTTTAATGGTATTTAGTGTTTCATTCTGCATCATGGATTTCGTCTGAATATTTACCCAAATTTTTTAAATCTTCCTATCCCAGTTAAAGAGGAGTGAGAACAGAGATTTCTCTTTCAGGTTGGAGAATTTAAAGCTTTCTGTGATGACTTCTTTTCTTAACAAGTATTTCCTAAACTGCAATTTTTCATTTATCTTTAAATACATTTGTGCATAGCAAGATGAGCAATAAATCTGAATTCTGACATATTTTCTATTGATTCTAGAATATCTTCTCTCTTACAAACTCAGCCCTAAAGCATAACTTTCAAACCTGCATTTTTTAATCCTAAGAGTGGTTTTGAGGGAAAATTAGCTGAAAAGAGATTGTTTAGGTGCATCCAAGGGAATTTGCCAGCTCTGCCCACACCTCTCCTCCACTATTCCGACATTTCTCCTCAGATCCTGAAAATCAGCTGCTTGCAGTCCAATCCTTTGGTAATTTCAGCCATCACCTCCTTATGCCACTGGGAAAAAAAACAAAAAACAAACGAACAAAAAAAAACCAAAAACCCAGACACTTTTCAAGGACTGAGGATTAATTTAGAAAGAAAAGAGTTGTGTTATGCCCTAATTCTATCCAAAAAGTTCTTTATGTGTTGGTTTGAGGGTCAGCACACCTGGATTAGCTGGAAAATCAGTACAATTTCAGGCATAAGAAAAAGAGACCAAATCTGTATTAACTGTCCCATAAAAAAGGAACAATTATCTGATAACAAGGGTTTACTGAGGGCCTGGGATGGAGGGGAGTGATCAGCCCAGTGAGAAGAACCCAAAAAATGGGTTGGACCCTCTTCCCACTGATTTCCAGATAAAACCAAATTCTCAGAGCACAGATTATAAACTCAGCTGTTGGAGGGAAGAAGCCTTTGCTGTAAAGCCTTTGAATGAATAAATGCTACAAAATACTCTGCTTTTTGTGTCTCAACCAACAAGATAAGCACAAATAAACTTGCAAACCTCTCAAAAGTCACCAAACACAAGATGCTGTAATGCTGCTACTCCTGTGATCCCCATACCCTGGAAAAAACCTTCCCCTGCACAAGCACTGCTCCTCCTCAGCCCTTTCCCAGCACAATGCATTTTTCTGTGTCAGAAAAACCACAGATTCTGTAAATATCTGAAGAGAAATTTTCCTGGGGTGCGTTTCTGAGTCACCTGGAGAGTCCATATTAAATTGCTTTTACTGACAGCATCACCACAGAATAAAAGATATCTGTCATGTCCCTGATAAGAATCTCCTCCTTATTGTGCCTTTTGGCATCTGTGGATTGTTAAAGAAGCCTGGAACTGCCTTTTCTGCAAATTCTTTCAACTCTTTAGTTCTTTTTATTTGTCCAGCAGGCTTTGGGCTCGTTAAGCTTTGCCTATTGAGGGGAAGGAAAAACAGGACCAGTGTATTTTATAATTCCAGAATTCTCTCTGGCCAGAGGGAAGTGGCCAAACTCTTTGGTGGGAGCAGCTGCACAATGCAACCAAGATTAAGATTTAGAGGATTAACATCATTTAGATGCCCTGAACATCTTGGTTTTAATTGTTTGGTGCACGTTAAATTCCTTTCTGCAGTAGCAGGGACAGACAGGTAGAAAAATTAAGCATTTTTGTGAAAATAGTTCAATAATACCAATTTAATAGAAAAAAAAGCAGCACAGGACATGCTCAGAGACCTTGAAGTTGATATTTCTTTTATCTGTATTACAAAACATGGCACAAAAAAAAAATACCCCACTGCAACGTGCAGAGAGGAAAAACTTGCCAAACACAAGAAATAAAGCAAGAACTACCAGTATCTGTCATGGTATAAATTAATAATACTTCTGAATTTAAATACACCCCAGGATTAAATTGTGGTTACACCATAAGCTCCCACCCAGGTCCTGGTTAATGAAATTATCAATACAATTAGCTGGAACAATCTCTACTTTAGTTTAGCCACCCCTAAAAGAAAAAATATCTTTGCCAAGCCTCAGCCTGGAGGTAAAAACAGACACCAAAAACAGCATCGATGTGAAAGGAAATGAAAAGTTTACTCTGCCTAAAATTCTCCTTTTAATGTACTTCAGCAGAATTTTAATCAATTTCTTAACCTTGCAAAGCACACCTATATAGGGTTTGTGGTTTTCCTTGTACGCATATTTTTCCACCAATTCAGAGTGGAAAAAAAAATGAAATCGTTTGAATTCCTTATGGAAAGCTTAATAATGTTTGAATATATCAGGAATCCCACATCATAAAGCAACACTGAATCACTGTAGAAATAAAACTCTTTTTAATGTAATAATTAATTATTTATTCAGGCTGCAGGTCTCATTTGCTGTATCTACTGCCATTCAATGTCATTCTAAAAGTAAAATATAATGCAGGAAATCTTTGAGGGAAACAGAGATAATTTCAATATCTTATGGATATGGCAAAATATGTGATTGAAGTGATACAAACCTACAGGAATTTAAAGACAAATCTTGCCTGACAAAAATCACTACACAAAACAGACAGTTTGAGATACTCAACATATTTCAGAGAAGTGCAGTATCATTAGTTCAATTAAACTTGCTTAAAAGTAAAATTCAGCAGTTCTTTTATTTTCTAAATATTCAACTGAGAAAAATTCAGTTCCAAGAGACACCAGTGTTTTATGACCAAAAGATGCAGCTTGAGCACAGTTTAATATGTCACAAACTTCACAGATTTCCACTCCAATAAAATCCACTTGTGAAACCTCTTCTAATAAAAGCCCCACATGCAAGTAAGAGTCAACTTGTGCAGTTTATATTTTTAAACTGGTACAGCAATAAAATGAGAGGAGAGGACCTATAGAAGGAGAGAGAAAATAAAAAATATAAATGTTATATAAAAAGGGGAGTATTATGCAGGCAACTATTTAAAATGTTTTAATATAATAACCTAATATGTTGTTTTTCCTTATCAGACCCTGTTAAGAGACAAGTGACATGAAGTGAACCTTCAGCCTAAACGAATTTTTATTAATAACACAAATTATAATTAATATGTGCCTTTTGTGATATTCCTTGATATTCTGATTGTATCCCACTAATGAGAGCTGGGTTGGGGACAGCTCTGAGGTCCCTCTGTCCCAGATTGGGCTGAAAATGTGACACCACTTTTAATAATTTGATATAAGTAAAACACAGCCTGAATTTCCCCACAGAAGCACCCCTATCATCCTCAGTGCCACTAACAGGTTTTACAGCATTCAATCGAGGGGATGGAGAAGAAATGAAAATTCCCATCTATTACTGCAGAGGTAAAGCCAGAAAGGTTAAAATGTAGCTTTCCTTAAATATTAGTTTATCCTGGATATTTGTTATATTATTAAGATCAAAATATAGCAAATTTATTTCATTTTTTGGGGGACCATTTCAAAAATGATCTGTTGTACTGCTGCAGGGCTTTGTGTGTCTAATGAATAAAAACCGATGGAAACCTAAATTTTTTTGTCATTAATTTCATTAATCCATCATTCGAATGTTTGTTTCAAAGATCTCATTGGACCTAGAAGAAAAACGTAAACCAAATAAACTCTGCAAATGACACAAAAAGATCACAAGTGAGACAGAGTTGTTGATCTGCCTGAAGGTTTGGGCTGCTCTTGTGTGATGTTCTGCCCCCTGCCAATATTTCAAGATAAGAATGATCCATTTCAACCCCTGTATAAGCTGAACCTACCTTAATAATTTTCTATTCTATATTAAAAACACCCTAAGCGAACAAACACCAGAAAACCACATGAAAAAAAAAAATCTCAATTTTTGTAGGTTACAGCAGTGAGATTTGATTAGGAATCGCAAAAAACCCAAACTAGAGTTGGAGAATTCCCATACTCAGCCTGCTCCAGGCAACTCAATCCCAATGCCCTGGACTATTCCAAGAAATCAGATGAAGAAATGGATCCCAAAGCATCTTCTTTAACTGATTTTACTTTTCTAGACATTCAAGATTCAACAAACATTAATTGAAATTCAACCTAAATTGGTCAGAGAATGAGTTCATAAAGTGCTTTATTCAAGTAGCCCAAGAGCCTGAATTTCTTTCTTCCACCATCATTATTGGAAATAAATTTTGTACTGATGGATCAGCAAAGCCCTGATAAGAAATCAAAGATCCAGTAAGTTATTTTTTCCACTTTGGAGCACTGTGGGAGAAGAAAATGCCATATTCTCACATGCAGCCCTGCTGCAGCTGTTACAAGAGTTACAAGTTTTGAGTTCCCAAACTTTTCTACAATTGCTTTTATAATCTCTTTCTTTTAATATTCCCCTTTTAGGCTATAACTTGAAAATTCTCTCTAAACCAATTGAGAAGCAGAAAAATAAAAAAGGCAAGAAATCCAGGGATTTTACAGTAAAAGCTATAACTGAGTGAGGTTTTTTTTTGAGCACTTCTTCTGCTAAAAAGCAGAAGGGAGAGAAAGCCGAAATTTGAAAGTGTTGAAGGGAAATCAGCCCTTTGTTGAATATATTTAAGAAAAAGCATTGATATAGAACTTCTCAGTGTGCTCTCTAAATTCTTTAATACCACATGGCATGATTCACAGCTTCTGTTTTCTTACCAGAGCTTTCCCGAAACTTTCCTTTTGAGACGTTGCCTGAAGTTTTCTCAGGCATGAGAAAGGGATTTCTCTCAGCCTGATAGTTCTGCTGCACATTTTCCCCTTCCAATAACTATTAAGCATTCTCAGGTGCCAAGCAGTTCATGTAATTGAGAATTCGGGTATTTCGTTCTGGGTTTATGCAGGGGAAGAATTAATCCTTTAGTCACTCACACTTCACATGAGTTTGTTCAGAAAAATGGGGGTGTTTGTGTTTTCTTTCCAAAGAAAAAGTGTTCCTTGGAAATCTGAGGAGTTTGTTTGCTGGGTGTTTTATTCAAAATCCTTGCCATGTTCTTCCTCACTTCCTGCAAGTTCCCTTAACAGATTTTTGGCTCCTTTGCAAATATTTTTTATATAATGGTGATGCACACAATCATCTGTTGGCCAGCAGCTGAAGGAATTTGATGAGATCCATGCAAGACAAGTTTTGTTCAGTCCCCTCATCGAGTTTTGGTTCTTTGTGCCATCTCCACAGCACTGCCTCTCATTTTTCATTTTGTCCATCTGGCTTCTGGATAGAAAGGGTAGAGTTCACTTGTGTGTAGACTCCTATTGATGCATAAAACACTGCACCCAGAGATGTGCACAGGGAAGCTGTGGCTGTCCCTGAGTCCCTTGGAAGCTGTGGCTGTCCCTGAGTCCCTTGGAAATGCCCAAGGCCAGGTTGGATGGGGCTTGGAGCACCCTGGGATAGGGGAACGTGTCCCTGCCCATGGCAGAGGTGGGACTGGATGAGTTTAAGGTCCCTTCCAACCTAAAATAAATTATTCTATGACTCTATGAAGTTACGAAAGCTCCTAAGCAGGCACCTGCATTGCAGAGCTCGATTTTATCCACAGCCCCCACACTCTGGGCTGTAAGAACACTTTTGAATCTGCATCTCAAATTGTCATAATACCCAAATAAAAATTCCATGGAGAACAGGGAAAATTTTCATAGAACAACCATATCAGGCAGGTTTTGGAGTTTACTGAGCAGAGAAACCTGAGTTTAAACCCCCTCTCCCTGTGTGGGGATACTCATTCCCATCCATTTCTCAACCCCACATTGGGAATACAACATAAAAACTGAAACAGCTTTTCTTTGTTTTTCCAGAACATGCAGAGTGGAATAACTAACAATTATCACCCAGTTCATCCCTATTTTTCTAAAAGAACTCTGCACACTATGTCATATATGGGTCTATAAAAGTCATGATTCCTGACCATGCAGCTCAGACACCTCCTGGGATCACAAGCCCCACTCCACTCATTCTCTGCAGATGAAATTTCTTGAATTTCCAGATGTCCAGGGGACCTTTTGGATCTACTGCTTTCCCCAGGTACTCAAATATCCAGAAATCCTGAACAGATGTATTTAAGTCACTGAATTTCATGCGTAAAAAAAAAATTCCAAGTGAGGAGAAAAAAAAAGAAAAGTACAGATTTATCTGAGGAACGTTAAACATATGCTAACCCTATACTCTTATTTCTGCAAAAAGATTGAGAGATGGTTAATATTTTTATAAGACAGTGATAGTCAACCCTGTAAGAACCATGAAAATCTCTTGTAAACACAGCACTCATCATGGAGAAACTGAGGTGGAAGGAAGTAAAATGAGGCTGAAAGAAGCAAAATATTGTTATATTATTAAAATCAAAATATAGAAAATTTACTTAGTTTTTTGGGGACTATTTCAAAAATGATCTGTTGTACTGCTGCAGGGCTTTCTGTGTCTAATGAATAAAAACCTATGGAAACCTAAATTTTTTGTCATTGATTTCATTAATCCAAACAATAAACAATACGAAGCACCAATTTCAATGTCCTGCTCTTGCGTTGGAGGCAAGATGCTGGAGAAGTTCCTTGAACAAGACTTTTAAAACAAACCTTTACATTTTGTTTATGATTTTGCCTTAAGTTTGCTGGTAATACAAAAATTAGCAGGTATCATCCATCCCCAGAAAGGCGGTGATACGTCCTATCAATGTGTTCTTGATCGGATTAATATAAATGGAATTAAATATATTTACACAAAGTACAAGTTCAAGGTGGCACTTTAATCCTAGAAAAATGGTAGTGGGAACATGCTCAGGACGGAAAGGCAAAAAACAAAGAAATTTTAGTCCTGGCATGGATATAAACAGGTATAAACTGGCTATCACTGACACCAGAAAAAAGCACTAGAAAAAGCACAAGAGGAACATCATTCCTGAAGAGCTGCTCAGTGCTCCACACCCCGGGCAAAGCACTGCAAGGAAAACACACAACCATTTTTTCAGACTGAGGAATTTGTGAACTGCATTTTAGGATGTGAGCTGGTTTTTTGCAGGAGGCAAAAATAAAGCCTAAGCTAAGCCTGCGTCATTAGCCTACCTCAAAAATCTGCTCAAATCCTAGGGAAACACTGAAATTAATTATATTATAGCAACTGGAAGTTGTTACACTTTCCTTAAGAGCAAACAGAAGTTGGGAAGGTTAGGAAAACTTCTCGAGGATACAGAAGGAGACTTTTCTGTGCCTGGAGATGCTGGGGGAAGAATTTCTCGAATAACTTGAACACTGCTGACTGGACATCTTTGCATGATAAGGACCAGATGGAAAACCCAGAAGAGACTCCACGAATTCACTTGCAAATTATCACTTAGCATTAATTATGCCCAGAAAGCTGCCTCGCATTGACGTCCGCGTTACCGAATCCTCCAGCGCCAAGATATCTACGTAAAAGTTTATAATCAAAGCCATGCAAGCAATTTCAATATTGCAAGGCTATAAACAGATTAAAGATATGATTTTATTGAAGTATTTGGGTTTGTGGAGAAATGTTTCGCCGTTGTGCCATGTGTGGCTTTTCTGCTCAGCTGCAAACTCCAAACAGGCTGTAATAACACAGCTTTGGGATTAACCAAACAACCAATAACCCACAGGACACAGCGACTGGCCATCATCCTTGTGTAAATAAGGAGAGCTTATTTTCGCCCACTAATAGCCGGCCCACAACAATGAAATGCTTTTAATAAGTTTTTGAAGAGGATAAGATCAAGGAATCAATTTGGGGAGCGCCCTTTCTCGACGGCCGCACACCGCGCCCGCGGCTGTGGCGTGACACGTTTGCATTGTTATTTGGCTGTAAACAAAATGAAAAGATCTGTCATTGAAATTTAAACAGAGAGACTGGTTACATAAACTCCAGCATTCTCAGCCCCAGCACAGCACAATCAACAGTCTGAAGAGACCGTACAGCTAAACAAAGTTTGGGGATGTTTTCGGACAGGGGAGGAAGATTAATAACCAGAAAATAACTCTTGGCTCCCGCTACAAACTCTTAGGAATATAATTTTAAATTTGTGTAAATCCAAAGATTGATGCTCAAGCTTATGAAATAACCATTTTTCTGCAGCGTTGAAATACACACCCGTGTGGAAACAAATCTTTTCACTGGCCAATTTTAACAGAATATACTGCTTTTACCAAAAAAAGCAACTTAAATAAATCTGACCTATCTGTTCCCGTAGATAATTGTAACTGCGGTCAGCAAACAACAAATCTTCTATAAATGGTCATCTTTCCAAATTATCCTGGCTTCAGAACGGGCTTGATTAATTGCACAAACACTGCGTGCCTCTGAATGCAATTTGTCTGTGTGGACCAACAGAGGATGCCTGAGACATTCCCAGCAGTCACGAGGGACAGGATTTCTCTCTCTGTTTGTTGCAGGTAAACAACATTTTGCTTCATCACCAGACCTTGCACATCACTCCAGTCCCAAACAGAGTTGTGGCCTTGCCCTAAATGGAAATATTAGGACAACTGGGATGAGGAGGAAGCTTGGGGAGGTCTCCTCCTAGGAGAAATTTCCCCTCTCTACCAGCATCTCCTGCTGCTGGCGGGCAGAGGGAGGTGAGTGCTCCCAGGGCTCCAGCTGGATTTTGGCAGCTGACTTAAATCCTGTGCCTGGCTTTGAGGGAGGGCTGGCCCTGGGTCATCAGGCTTTTCTCAGCAGCAGCTGACACCGGCTTTGCTCAGGCTCAGATCTGAGGCTGGTTCCTAGATCAGCTGGATACAGACTCCTCTGTGCACTGAAATCCGTGGTGCCATCATCAAATAAAACAAACATGATGCTCATAAGCAGAAAGCCTCTTGTAGGCAGCTTAGCTCTAGAAAGATGATGAATCCCAGCCTGATCTCTGCAGTATCCATCTGCACTGAAATGTTGTGGGACGTCATAAAGCCAGGTTAAACTTGACACTTGGCATATTGTTTATAAATGTTATTTGGTGCGTATGATTCAAACGATCTCCTTAACTCCATCAAACTATGTCAGACACCGGTGACAGCTGCGACTCAGAAATCAGGATTTCTGATTTAAGGGTTAATTGGATCTTCCCACTAAGGAGTTAGAAAACAGCAGGAAGAGTAACTGGAGAGGTGGACTCCTCCCTCACCTTCAGGAGGAGTAACCACCCTGATATAAACACCAGGAGAAAAAGATCTGGGAGACAGAGGTGGTGAGTCAGGAGCTGTGCACACATAAATTGGATACACGGCTTCCTGGAAGGCACCCTGTCCACAAATCCCATCATCTGGAACAGGGATAGGATGTACAACACAGAGCATGGGCTCAGGGCTGGGAAAAATCAAAATGCTGGTGCTCAGGGGTGTAAGAGCTGATATTTGAACTGCACGGATGAGAATTGCACACTCCTGCTGCCCCACTGCTCCTAAGCTCCCACAGGGACACATCCGTGGCTGCCACCCTCCCCAGTTCCACCTGGTTTACTCATGCAAAGAGAAAATGGGATCCACCTTCCCTTCTGTTTTGGCAAAGGGTTCAGCAGTGCTTGTTTTGTTTAAAAATATCCATTGGAAATTTAGAACCAGGACCCATTCCATGCCAGTTGTAAATGCCGAAACCCAACAGTTTTGATAAATTGTGCAGCTCATGGCACATCTCTCATTTCTCCCTTTTCCCCTATAATGCACAGAGTTAAATTTAACAAAAACTTGCTGGTTTGCAGAATTTAAAACATTACACACGCACGCTGCCCAGATTGACAACATGAGCTGGGATGGTGCCAGAAGAGCAGCAATGATTTATTAGGTCTGTAGCACTTAATCCAAGAAATAAAAAGGACTTATGTGACGGATGAGCATAAATGAACTATTGGGTCAGACATCCATTTCTTAAAAAGCAAAATAAAAAAGGTCTGAGGCAAGATACTGTGTAGGGTTTAGTATACATTAATGTATTATAGATTTGCTGGTATACTTTGAAATTTCTGAGTTTTAACCAGCTCCAAATGATTATTTTTTTTTAAAACCAGACTAGCTGAAATAAATATTTACCAAATCCCATCACGTCATAGTGCCCTTCCCTGGTAATATTATCATGGCTCAGAAAACATTTACAAAGAATGAGGACAGAGGCTGAAACCCTGACCCGGAGTCAATGACCAAATTCACATTGTCAGCAGAGATGTGGAGTTCCAGGCTAAAGCCTCTCCTCTTCTGCAATGTAAGCAGTGAGGGAAGAGGGAGCATTTACATCATCCCAGGCAAGATCAGAATCTACACACGGGGCCAAAGAGCCTCCAGAGCTGAGTGTGGTCTGACAACACCAGGAATAAACCAGGGCTTGAGTGCCAACATCGTGTTCCACCAGAGTTATCCTCTCAACAACAGACCCACCACGTGATTATTCTGTAATTCTGGGAGATTTTAATAAGAAAGTGGTTTTATTCTCTCTGTGAGTCTCTCTGGCACAGCCTTAAGCTGCTGTGCTTTGAGCTTTACTCACCTGAAAAAAAACACACCACTTTTTTTTCTCTCATCTGTAGTATTGATAAATCATTTCCAGCACATAAATTTCCCTCCTATCATAAAAAAAAGCTTGATCAGAAAGCAATAAAAAGTACAATAAATAGCCAGCTCCACTCTAACCTGTGTGGTTTGACACAGCTGAACAAGCTGTGAAAAGGAATATTGTTCCTTTAATAGAACGCCTGAAATGGTGCTCAAAACAGATTGGGCTGACAATTTCTGCAACCTTGGTGTCTCCTCCAAGATTTACAATGGCACAGCTCCCCTTTTTAGCAAATTAAACCTCGTGTCAAGGCTTAAAATTAAATCCAAACTTCTTTTCTTCTCTGTACAGAAGGAACAAATTGGCACCACATGCCAGTAGTCAAGGAGTGCTGATGGGAAACAGAGAGAAGGGAGCGCCCTCCAACCTGGAAGGCGTCACTAGTCAAAATCAACTGGGATAAACAGTCAGCTCCACTTAAAGTTTGACATCTAAAGGCTTGCGAGATAGAAAAAAAAAAAAATCAAATATAAGAATTCTTCTGTACCACACGAACCTGTCTCAGTGCCAGCCCTTCAACTTTCTGTGCTGTGCAAGCACTTTGTGGAAATCTGCCTTTGGTAGGGTTTGATGTTGTGAGACCCCGCCTTGCCAAAGATTTTTTAGTTTGTTCCAGAGGGGAAAAAAAGGGAAATACAACAGACATTTGGAGCACGTGAATGTCACTGACTTAATATCACATCACCTACTGTTACCAATAGAAATTTTTAATAAATAAAATTATACAGGATTCTGGTTTATAACATTTAAAATCTCATTTGAACACATAAAAGGATGTTTCTAAGGACAGACGTGAACTGTTTTCATGAACAGAAAGGTAAGAACAGCTTTTACAAAACTACCCAAAGGCCACACTATTGCCCAGTTAAGGAAGGCACATCATGTCATTATGTGATGATTAGATCCCATATCTAATTCATCCCAAAAGCCACTGTTTGCATAAAACAGTAATCCTACATTTCCCAGGTGAAGAACCAAACCCAAGCCAGGACTGTCAAATTTTCAGTTGTGCTCCGCTTAAGCAAGCAGCACAGAAATTGCCAGGAAAAAAAAAAAAAAAACCAAAAAAAGATAACTGATTAAATTACAAGAAAAAAGGGTAAATATACCTAATTTTAAAAGCCCCTTTATCTTTGTAACTGTAGATGAGTGAGTGTTTGAAAGGTGACATGAAGCCCTGCTTCAAGCTTTCCATTCCCCTAATGTTTCTACTAAAAGTCCTTATATAAAAAAGATCAGCAGCAAACATCACACCTGGTTATGGGTAAAAGGTGAAAATATTGAAAAAAAAAGTTTAAAAAGTGATTAAAAAAAAATGTCCTGGTGTAGCACATCAAAAGAAAGCATTTACTCCATTTTAACCTTGGTTTTAAGCACACGCACAAGATTTTACAGGATGAGGAACTAATCCCATGAATTAAATATTCTTCAGAAATGTTTGCAGAAAACAGCAAAATTATCAGCTCAGAACCCAGCACAAGCAAGGCAGAGATATTTAAGAGCAGGAATAGATTACAGAAAATCATGGAATCACAGGTTGGGTTGGAAGGGATCTGAAAGTCCGTTTCATCCCACCCCCTGCCATGGGGACACCTCCTACTGTCCCAGGCTGCTCCAAGCCCCGTCCAGCCTGGCCTTGGGCACTGCCAGGGATCCAGGAGCAGCCACAGCTTCTCTGGGCACCCTGTGCCAGGGCCTGCCCACCCTCCCAGCCAGGAATTCCTTCCCAATATCCCATCCATCCCTGCCCTCTGGCAGTGTGAGCCCAGATTAGGGTTTCAATTAAATACCAAGACCGAATTCCTCCTTCCTGCAGCCTCACAGGTCCATCAGGAATGGAACCAGCTCCATACACGTCTGGAATATCAACCAAGTTATACAAATAGGGGCTATTGGAAATAGCCCTGGATTTGCAGAGTAGGAATAACAAAACTGGATTGTAACCTGTAACAGTTTGAACAGTTCTCACCAACATTCCCAAAATCTGAGAGGAGCAAGCATTGCAGACCATCAGCAGTCCAACACCAAACCTGGTTGTGTCAGAAAAACCAATGTGAAGGCAGCTGCAATTATCCCAAATTACCAATTGTAGAGAGAAGATTTTATTTACATCAATTATTTTTTTTTAATATCCTGTTATAGGTGGGTTATTCTGTTGCACTTTAAAAAAAATGCCCCACTCGACTGCAATTTAGTTAAAATGTGAAGTTGTCCAGGCTGGAGAAACACAAAACCCTGCTCCACATTGACTGGAAGCAGTGATCTGCCAGCTGGATGACAGAAGGAAATATCCCTGGCACTGCCCCACGCTCTCAGGTGAGCACCAAGGTTTCTGCCAAGGCTGCAATTCTCTGCTCATCATTCAATCCCTGAAAATGCCCAAATTCCCCAAAAACCACCACGTAAAGTTATTTTTTGCTGGTAAATAAACATTTCATTGGGATAATCACAGATGGCAGATGCAGAATTTTAAACAAGGATAAATTAAAGCGTGGAGCTGTGCTGGAGTTTTGCACAACTTAGCAGGAACTTTTCTTTCATACAGCATTTCTCAGCTGAAGTTTCATTTCTGTTTTGCAGTTCACCTCTGTGTTTAAATAATAATTATGGTTGTGACATACAGTGACAAAAGCCAGAAAATTCAAAATTAGCAGAGACATACTCTGTCCATTGTTTGAAAGTGCTCAGCTGGTTTTGCTTTACTAATACCACCAAGACAGAAATTTTCATTTCCCAAAAACACAAACTTCTGGCAAGGGGTTACGGAGTGAAATAAATCTTATTCTTGGAAGAGACTTTTGTTTGACACCTGAATCATTTCTGCTGGTTTCTCTCCTTTTTCCCCCCCTTTCTTCAAATGGAGTCTCAGAACTCAAAGCCAAAATACAGAGTCTTAGAGCTATCACAACAAAAGCTCAGCATCCAATTTCTCCTTCCAAACACAATCTCCTCCTAAAATATATCAACAAATCCATCTCCTTGTTAGCCTGCAAGGAGCTGGGGAGCCTTGCCTCAGCGAGGACATCTCAAACATTTCAATATGCAGCTCCTTGCTGAGTGGTGGGGAAGCAGAGGTATCAAAGCACAAACTTTCAGAGCTCACTGTTGCTGTTTGGAAGTTTTAAGACAGATGCTCCTCATTTTCTCTCCTAATAGACTGGCAAATGCTGAATGCATCTGACATCAGCAATAATGGCACCCATTCCAGTGGCAAATAATGATTTTATTCTGCTGTGCACCATTTTTGCCCACCTGTTTCCTCTCACACATTACTCCTTTTATCCCCCTCCTCTTCTGTATATAAGTGAGAAATCCCCTTTTTATGTGTTTATATACACACATTATACATCTCCTGCCTTCTTTTACATTGAGAATATACAAGAATGCCTCATTATTGTCAATGCTGTGAGCTGCTAAGCAAACATTTTCTTCTCCTTCTGATATAAAAGAGCTCCAAATCTTTTTCTTTGCAATCCTAGAAGAACCACAAGATTTTTTTTTTCCCCCCAATCTCTTCATCAAGTCCCAATCCTATATTCACTGGAGCTGACTGGAAATTTGCCACGGAGTTGTGCCTGTGCAGGTTCACTCCTTTGGTTTAGGGGACTAAATCCAGAATAATGCTATTGTGTCTGCTGGGTTCTGTCCCTCAGGATTTGGGCCCACAGCTTCACTAATTAATGTCTGCTCTGATAGGACACTGAATCCACCAAAGCTTTGAAGTGGATCTGCTGAAGCCATCACCTGCAGTGAGATCCCCAAAGACCAAAACTCTTTTAAACACAAGAAAGCCGGGCTTTATTTGAATAAAATTAGAAATTCCACTTTCAAATGGAGAGAGCTCAAAGTGACTGGGTCAGGCAGGGCTGAAGCAGAAAGGTTTCTGCTCCACTGTCTCTCTCTCTCTCCATCCTTGCCTCGTGGGTTTTATTTTATCTAATTCAAATCATTTAAGGAAAATTTTGCCCAATTCTCTCTCATCCTTACAACATTTCTGGCTGCTTTGGGAGCTGGCTGGTGCTTGCTCCTCCTGCTGCTCTCAGGAGCCTCCTGGAGAGAGTGGAGATTTTGTGCCCATGTCCCACCCCTGGCAGTCCTGCTCAGCTCCCCCTGCAGCCAGGGAGCCCTCAGGGAAAGGATCTGTCCCTGTGGCCACCTCCACCTCAGCCTCACTGAGAATTCCATGGGGTCCTCAGGCCAAAGAACTGTCCCCATCCCTAAAAACCCCTCTCTGCTCTCTTGGCTCCTCCTGCCTGCACAGCTCTGAGGAAACAGCAAAGCTTTTTGTGTTTTTCCCTATGAAAAGTGATTCTTTTCTCATTCCTTTTCCTCACAGAATTGTCCTCCTCATCCCAAGGCCAGAAGGAGCTCTGCAGATCTCCAGCCTCATGTGCTAGTGATAGATCCATCACTATGGGTCCATAGCAATGTCTCTCTTATCCATGGAAATCACCTAATCCCTGCAGCCTGCTGAAACCATTCCTCCCCAAAGCCCCAAATTATTCCTTCCTGCCCTTTTTTCCCTTCCTCACTTCTCCTCCCATCCATTTGCAAGAGCTGTAACAACCCATCATCTATAATTTACTATCAACCCCCAAAAATTCCACAAAT
>VZTZ01022836.1:35503-87952 GCA_013400955.1 Drymodes brunneopygia | reverse complement strand
CATGAAGAAAAACAAAAAAAAAAAAAACAAAAAAGCCCCAAAAACCCAACCAAACAAAAACCAACCACACAAAAAAACCAAACCAAAAAAACCCCAAACAAACTTCAAGAAACCCAGAAAACCCCCACAAAAACCCAAACACAAAATACCCCCAAAATAGAAAAATGCAAAGTAAAAAAACCTAGAAAAAAACAACAAAAAACACCAATACAGCCAAAATCCCACCAAATAAACAAATAAGAAATGCTAGCACAAAAGATTAAGGCTATAAATTTTTCAGACTAGCTCCTATTTTTGCACCTAAAAGAACTCCCATCTCCACCAGTCAACATTTTGGCTTGTTTCTTTCTTTTTAATTAAAAAAAATCAGGAATTAATCGACAGTGTGAAGCTGCAGAGACCCAAAAATAAAGATGCAAAAACTCAAGTCCAGTTAAGAAATCCCATTCTTTGAAGCTCCAGTACAAGGCACAGTGACAGGGATAATTTTTGCCATCAGTTAATTCAGTAACCAAGCAAGAGAAAAGTTGAACTTCAACGAGAGTTCTAAAAACCCAAATCCAAACACCCAACGCAAATAGTGCCTGGCTGCTTGTCCGTTAAAAAAAATAAAATAAAATTAATTGGAATCAAATTTTGACACAATTCTGTGCAGAATGAGAACTTGTGCATATTTGGCAGGCAGCCCACTCGTGTATGCAATGCATAAAAACTGCAAGAATGGATTCCATCCTGACTACAGGGTGCTTACTTCCCTTCAACGATAATTGTCTTAATGCCTGTTTTAATCAGTATTAACTACTAGCAATAACACGCTTTTAATTATGTTTTAAACGAGCCCTTTATTGGGCTGTTTTGGGAAGCAAATTAGTCAAAAGGAGCCGTTAATCAAAAACGTGTTACTGGCACAAAATAAATGTTCATTTAAGGAGCCATTTGAAATAAACCTGGCTCATTGACTCTGACAACCTACAAGGACACTGGGGCCTCCCGAGGATCGCTCCTTCAGCTCTCTCCCAGCTACGCCTTGCTGCTCAGAAGTTATAAGTGGAAGCATTAAGCAGTTTAGGTCATTCATCAGCTAACTTTTACTACTGTACTCAAGGAAATGAGCCTCCCAGGAACTTGGCGGCAGATCTATTCCTTCATTAGCCCGGCAATATTGAGAGAGATGTTGCTGTCATTACGGAGGGAGAAATCTATGGCTGGGAGTTTTTGCCGGTGTCCCCTTTTGTCTGGGAGCTGTCTTTGTAGGTTCCAAGGTATTCAGGCTGAAAAAAGTGCTGTAATTAGCTGTGAGCATCGCTCGTGTGTGTCCGTTCCTTTCTGTTGGGTGAAGGCCGTGCCCAAAAATTCGGCCACACGAGATGGTATTTTCCACCTAACTCAGAGATGCCACTCGATGCCAGGTCAGAGTATCACACCCTCACAGCACAACTTCAAACAGAAATTTCATGGAATCTATTCCATCGCCAGCTCTCAAAACTTAATTTTGCACTTGCCGTTTAATTTGAGGCACTTCAGCTTTAAACAAACTGAGGAGAGCTTGAGTTAAAGTAACGGCCAAGAGTCTCAGTTTAAAGCCCACAGATTGTGGCTCCTTGGCTGAAGCTTTGACTTGTAAATTTTGAGGCAATCTCACTTCATAACAAAGAAAAAAAATGCAATAATTTAAAAGCTAAACCAGTTTTTCTTTCTTGGCACATCTTGGTTAACTCCTTCAAAGTCAACTTTCACCTTCAACACCTGTAGCTTAAACTAAAAACTCACTGAGACACCATTACCCCACCCTGCCTATGACACAGAGTGCTGAAACCTTATAAAATGAGTTATTATAATTTTAAAAAATGGGTTTTCCTCCATCAGGAGCCCCTTCAGGACTGCACTGGAGTGAGCTCTTACTGGGGAGCCAGGTGGTTAATTAAGCATCAGCTCACAGTGTGTCCTTAAGAGACTGAGCCTGGGGGGAGGAATAAACTTGTGAGAGAAGCAAGTGCTGGATTTACATCATCACCAAACAACCCCAAAACTTGGGCAAAACTGGCAGAAATCACACACTCTGAAAGCTCAGGGGATGCTGCATGTCCAGGTTTGGCTTCCCAAAGCCTGCTGTCACCCATGAATTCCACCAGCAAAGCTCATGTCCAATGTTATCCCAAAAATACTGACAATTTCAGCTTCCAGAACCCCATCCCAAAGGTAGGTGGGGCCGGCAGCAAGGCAGGTCCTGGGGGTGTTGTGACACACACTTTAAATGGCTTTTAAACAAGGGTTTCCAGCATAAACCACCACCCTTCCTGCCAGCTCATCCATTCCTACAACACCTTCAACCTGAATAATTCCCTGCTTATCCAAACCAGAAATTCCAGGGATGACTCCACAGCAGCACCTCAGCAGCACATCAGCCTGGGGAGCAGAGAGAGGAAGAGGTGAAAAATCCTGGTGGGCAGCAAATTCCTGAGATGGAGCTGCCTTCTCCTCCTGTTTATTTTCTTACTTTGCCAGAAAAAAACCCATCTGGCAGTACAGGTGTGCCAGAAATTGTAAGCAACACGACAAACCCAACCTGGGGGAACATCCAAAGCAGTAGGAAAAGAAATAAATTGGCAAATCCTGCCCCATAACTGCAATTTGGGGCTCAGTGTTCTGGGATGGGGCGATTATGAAATAATTCCTTCTTCATTAGCAGCATTCCAGGACATGTTTAAGATCCTCTTATGGTCTGATAAACACATCTTGATTTTACTGACTCATCTTTAATGCTTTCAGTACGTATTTAAGGGAGCAAAATGTCCTTTAAACACTTAAATTAAGGGCTTTAATGCGCTTGAAAAAAGAAATGAAATAAAAATTTTACTCGGGACAGCGCAGTAAAACACCTTGAGACAATTACTCTTAATGAAATACAAAGATTCCCAATAGCTACTGACATCTTCCATTACAAAAGCCATTATAAACCCTCTGTCTCATGGAGAAACTTTCCCCACTTTTTTGAAGATTTTCACCAGACCATAATTGCAAACCTGATTTTTATTTCATTGCGTTCAAAGCTGATTGCGCTTTCTGATGGACTTCATCATGCTCCAAAAATAGCACAAACACTTTCCAAGATGTGGCTTGAAGAAAGTTATTGGGACTGGCAACTTCTTTTTCAAATTATCATTCACGGAGCTATTTTCAACACCCTCTTTCTCAGCCCATTAAGTGGATTTCTGCAGCCTTCATCTGCAAGCCACAGTAAAAGGTTCTGTCTGACCCCGCTCCAGAGGAGTGATCCTCTCCTGCTTCCAGTTAGCAGCAAAACCACAAACGTGGTTTTGATTTCTTCTTTAAGTTTCTGGAAATGCAGAAATGTGGTCTTTTTCAATGTGCTGTAATTGCTGCTCTTTTCTATTTATTTTTTTTTTTCTATCTTCTTCCTCACACACAATTATTCCAGTCAATACTCCCTGTATTTTGGTGTGTTTGGGCTTTCGTGTTTCTTGATGCAGAAAGTCCTTTGGGAATCCAGTTCCAACATTTTTCTCTTTTATTTTATCTGATTTCTCTTATTTTTTATTTTTCTTATTTTAAAAACAAACAGGGAGTGAGAAGATAACTCTCCTGGACGTGGTGAGAACCTGCAGAGATCAACGCTCCAAGCATGAATCATCTGTCTGTAACTACAAGAGGATACCTTAAAAAAAATTTTAAGACAAGTCATTAATTCATTTTCTTGGCCCCCACAACAGAAAAGAAAACTCTAACTGGGCTTTGCTTAGAAACCTGGCAGAAGCTAGACGCAGAAGCCGATGGATTTAACAATCAAAAATATTAATCTTGAAGTCAAAGGAAAAGTGCTTTACTGGTCAGTCCAACACTTGAAAACCCCCAGCATGAACATACAAAATCAAGGATATGAAGTGAAAAGAGCCAGCCCTGTCCTTCCATCACCTTCTTTCAACACTAAGTTCACCAAGTAAACTCTGAATTGCAGAAGAAAGATAATTCTCAAATCCAAGCACCCAGGACAGGTGGTACAGAAAAAGGATGCAAAGAAACCATTACAATCTATAAGATTTTAATCTCTTATTTATGATTCTTCCATAAAGTTTATTATAAGTCATTATATACATCTCCAAGTGTCTCATCACCAAATGACATTGACAATGTAACCATAGCGAAATAATTCTGCACAGAACAATTTGCTAAATATCACATCAAAGGTAATGTGGGAGTACAACATAATTGTAGCAATTTCACCATATTAATACTATACTGCTCATACTTCGGGCCCCCAAGCAAAATAACTTTACAGGCAGAATAGGTAGGATAAAAATACTTATCTCTGTTTATCTCCTTTTATCTCAGATCTGCACGGAGCAGAGTGTGAAATACAGAAAATACATTCCACATGACTAATAGGTCACACTACTTCTCCCAGTGAAATCCAGGGATTTTTGGCACAGAATTATGTAAGCGGCCCAAATCCTGCTGCACGTCTAAAAATCAACTCGTCTGTAAAAAAATAGAAAAAAAAAAATCTAAATACAAACACCTCTAAAACCACCATTGGGGAAAAAAAATTATTACTGAAATGTCTCTTATTCCTATTCTGTCCTAACATAAGAGAGACTGAGAGCAGCCCTGAAAATCATTTATTTAATGACGGGATGAAAAAAGGAGAGCGAGGGGGAGACAAAAATAGCCGCGGACCGAATTTGCACGAAGCGCAACATGAAAGTTTTCTGGGAGGCTGGCGGAGCTCTCGGAGTTGGGCTGTTGCAGGGACATTCATCTCACCAAATATGAGGCCCTATGGGAGCTCTGAGGAGATTAAAAAGAAATAATGAAGGCATAATTGTGGGTTAGCTGGGAATAGCTGAGTCTCCTCCTCAGCATATGGAGAAGTGTGTCAGTCAGATGGCGCATACTGCAAGGTAAAATACCTAAGGGGTTTCGGCGCCTGATGCTTCTTTAGCTCTTTGTTTTGCTTTCAAATTTCTTCTTTCATCTGTTATTTTAAGAGATACCAGGGCTCGAGGTGTCTCTGTGGGTTTGTCTCGCTTTTTTTACTTTTTTTTGCTTTTTTTTTGGTCTTCCTCGGGGTGGGAAATTGGAGAGCCACGTTTATTTGTGCATTGAAAATTATTTCCTGTCCTTGTGGGTGGAGCTTACCTACACAAACTGATCAGAATTATAAAGCTGAGTGTCTATCACAATTCAATTTTTTTGAGGAATTTTTAAAAGGATTTCTTAAAAAAACAACCCCAACACTGTAGACCAGCACCATTCTTTCATTTTCTTTAACATCCTTTAGTTCTATGGGTTTTTCTGGACATAAATTGCTCCTACTTTAAATAAACTCTTTCAAATCTGTTCTTTCCCACCTGACAAAACAGCTCCATCAGAGAATGTGGCTGGAGAGATTAAACTAATTTTAATGCCATCAAAACCAAACCTCAATATTCATGCAGGCAGCAGTGGCAGCAATTTGTCTCCAAACGAGCTCAGATTTCAATTTTGAATTGTGCACCCTGTTACAGGTGTGTGCCAGGTGAAAATTATAGAAATCAGACTGATAATGCTGAAGTGCAGATTAAATTTCAGCCTGCACCTGATGTGTTAAGATGAACCCAGATAAAACAACCTCAGCCCAGATAAATAAAACAAGCTCAGCCCAGATAAAAACCAAACATCAGTGTCTGCATATCACCTTTTTGAAACACTCCTGTCTGTGAAACCTTCAGCTAATGTAAAAGACAGGTTTGAGTCCCAGTGCAAACGCAGGAGCACAAAGCAGAGTGACACATCTCAAGGCAAATTGGTTTGGAGCTACTCTGTGTCCCCTTGTGTTCCTCTCCTTCCTCCACAGGGATCACAGCCAGCTGCTCCTGCTCTGAGGAGACAGAGAATTCCTGCACCTCCTCAGGTCAGGCAGCATCTCCTCCTGCCCCTGCTGCGGGAATCCAGCAGCTCCTCAGCCCTAGGGATGATAATCTGCATTTTGGAACCAGTTTTTAGCCTTCTCACTGCAAGAATTACCAAAATTTCTCGCTCAGTTTCCCTGTGTACCACCTTGAGAATGTGGCTGTTATCAAGGAGTACAAATGTTGAGAGTGGAGCCAACATGCCAAATTTTCCAGATTTAAAAAGACCAAGCCAACAACCCACCCCTCAACCCAAAATATGTAAAGGGGAAATGATCTCCTGATAGTTCAGAAAGAGATTGAAGGATCTGCCTCAAATCAGGCCAAAATCAATGTAAAAACAGGTCACCATCTCCAGGCTGACTTCTCCAAACCCCACAGACACGAAGAGAAATAATTCACCAGCTCATCATCCCCTTGTTGCCACTTAGATAATAGTTGAGAGAAAGGAAGATCACTCAAAAAAAGAAATCAAACAATGTAAAGAAAAGCTTTAGGTTGAAAATATTTATGTGAATTTTGAAGTAAGTGCCACTTATGAGTGCACAAGAAGTTTTGCAGAGCTTGGAGGAAGAAGCTCAGGGAGTTGTGTGGATTGCGAAGGTGGATGGGGCATGGATTTAGAGGGATTTTGGGATAAATTTGTGGCAGACACAAAACTGGTTCCTTTTGTGGGCACAGCCATGGGGTGAGGCTACAGAGCACACAGAATTCACCCCGTTTGGAAGGAATGGGGTTTAATCCTGCCCAGGGCTGGGTGGTTTGTGTTTGACCCCACTTTCATGTAGAACAGGCATTTAGCCCAAATCATAACCCAGGTCATTGTCAGCAGAGCTTCCAAAAATATATTTGAGCCCACTTATGAAAATTAAGCAGAGCAACAAAATTATTAATAATGGCTAAAAAAAAAAAAAAAGAAAGGCAGGAAGTAGTGGAGATTAAAAGAAGATGATGTATTAGACTGGAAAGAGCGAGTCTCCAGAAATTATCCTCATTTTTTTTTAAGTTGAAATGGGTGAAAGTATTTTACAAAAGTTGTTTTTAATGAGACATTTTCTCTACATCATATCAGGACAGAGCTGTGAACTTTTTTTAATGGAATTACTTGACAAACTGATCAGTGCCATATCACTGCCTCCAGACACAGTTCCTTTAATGATGTCCAAACTACTTAACTATTAAAATGAAATTGTGAGCCAGCACAGTTGGAAGTAGATTGAGCAAGCTGAAGATCAAAGAAGATACCATCACAGTGGCCTTTGTGTGCTCACTGTAGGTTTGCTCTAACTGAAGGGTAAAGTAGTGCTGAATTGAATTAGATTGGGCTGGTTCTGTACCAGAGCACTGAAGGCAACATGAAAGAAGGGTCAAATAAAATAGCAGGAGCCTACCTTACCCTGGGCAAGATTAAAACTGAGCCTGGAATGCCATGAGCCATTTTATCACCTGGTGTAAACAGTGCTGGGAACACAAACCTCAGTGATTTGTTTATTTACTATATTGTTCTGTGCTTTCTACACTCACTTTACTCACAGGGAAATGAAATCCCAGATTAATTCAGGTGGGAAGGGACCTTAAAGCTCATCCAGCCCCATGGGCAGGGACATTTTCCACCAGACCAGGTTTCTCCAAGCCCTGTCCAGTCTGGCCTTGGACACTTCCATGGATGAGGATTAATGTCTATCATTAAATTTTTCTTAAAGAAAAATTAGGTAAAGAAAAAGATGCTACAAGATTCCCTCATTTCTGGAAGAAATTTGGAAAGAAATGCATGACGTAGACACAGAGCTACAAAGTTTTCCCAGACACCTGGATACTGAAAAGGAACTGGAAATAATAATTTTCATCCCTCTGCTCCCATTCCCCCCTGACCTTCATAGCACAGATTTTTGGTCCGGAATGGAGTTAAATCAAGGAATTAGGAAATAAACTTTTTTGGAAGCGTTAGAGATGCTGTGAGCACTGCCCTTCCTCAAAGATCTTGGCTCACCTGGAACTGGCAGTGAGATCCAGTCTGGCGAACTGCACAGCACATCTGCACAGCCCTGATTTTGGGGAAGACAAAAACAAAATTAAATCCAGTGGGTAACAACACAAGAAACCCACAAAAGTTCATTAAAATACCTGGAGTTTAGGATTTTGTATTTGCACCTCCTAAAACAACACCAAACCCACTTATTTCTTGTTCCAGGTTTTTGCTCTTTTACCTACTTTAAACTTGTACTATTCAGGACCATTTTCAGCTGCCTTTAAACTCTTATTTTCAACAATCCCAAGCCGAAAGAGTGACCAGACTGCAGGAGAGACCACCAGCATTCCAAGCCAAAAGTGATTTAATATTTACCCCACAGCCACTCCTTCTCCAGGAGCAGTACGGACGTGCAAGCACACGGAGTTCCTGCTGCAATTTTAAAATTTATTTAAAAGAAATGTAAATAAATTTTAAATATTAGCAAGAAGCTACAGGTGCTCGGGGAGAAGTTATTTGTGTTTTATTGGATTCATTTTCTGCACAGTATGTGGAGAGAATTAGCTCCAAAATTTTCTGTTATTACCCAGAGAAGTTGCCTGTTAATTCTCCTTGTGTTGTTTAGAAGATTTACCTCTCTGTGCTGTTTTAATATTTGAAATATCAGAGTTTGAGTTTGGGCAGGGGAACAGGGAAAGGAGGAGAGTTTTGGACTGGTTTGGGTGTTTTAGGTGTATTTGGGGGGTGTTCCCAGGGTTTTGGGGTCCATCCATCCCTGCCATGATCCTACCTTGCAGATGGCGAGCTTGGGCAGGTCCTGTCAGCTTAAATACATCCCTGCTCTGAGAATTTGTGCTAAATTTCATGGAAAACCCCAAATCTGAATTCAATTAGACTGAAATAATCCTCTGACACCATTCCTCCATCAAAACTCAAACCACTGCCACAAGGGAAGATAAATTTATATAAGACATAACAGGTAGAGAGAAATGATTGATACAGGAACTCCTTAAAAGAAGGAAAGAGTAAATTAGGACATGAGACAGAACAGTCACAGAACAAAACCTCTCTCCTTGTGTGACTTTCTCAAATTTTTTTGGTCTGGGGTGTTTAATTTTGGCATTTTGCTTCTCCAAAGCTGAGGGGAGCAGCTCATTTTGGAGCCCTGATGAATCACTTGGTCAGATCTCCAATAAAAACTGTGATCTGAGCGAACACAACTCGTGCATCAAGGAACCCTTGGATCTTCAGTGGAGGAACAGAGCCCCAAGGCACACAGGGTTTCACTAAAGCTCCTGTGTTCTCATTCACTCCATAATTACACACGGAGAATTTTAATTTGCATTTTTGCAGAAGTTTTGAAAAAAAAAAAGCAGCATCACACCACACTTTTTTCTCCCCCACAAATGTCGCAAGCTTTGTGTCACATCATGAATTAAAATTATTTCATTAACGAGGATTAATTAAACACCAGGTTGATTGGACAAGTGGGCTACGTCCTAAGTTTCAGTATCAGAAGAAGAAATCGAGAAGCAGATTTGGGTGTGATCCTCCAAAGTAGAAAACTACAACTTTGAACTGGGAGAACTGAAAAAAGGAGTCAATAATTATGTGCTAAACACAACCAAAACCCTCCTGGAACACTCATGAAAGAGATTTGCTTATATATACATATATATATTTTAAAATCTCTCCTGGCTTGTCCTTTCCCTGCTCCCCCAGTTATTTCCCACACATCTCAGCTGAACCAATTACAGGAGAGTGAAATTAAACAAACTTTAAACTCAAGGACAAGAAGGAGAATTTCAACTCCTAGAACTGATCAAGAATTCTAAATACAGGGCTCAGACTCCCAGTTACAAGTCAATTCTTCACTTGTCATTTGCTTTATCAACCTTGCACCTTCTTGGTGCTGTTCCTCGTTGCAACCTGATGCCTACAACCCCTCCCACACCAAAGATGTCAGGGTGGGTACCACGTGCACTCCAGGCCAGATTCCCTTCTTGACTGGCATTGGATTTCACCTGTTAAAAACCCAGCAATTCCAGTTTCAGGGATATTTCCACGCTCCTCTGAAGTTTATTTTCTTTTTTTTTCCCTAACTCTTTAATTTATAGACACTCTATAGATCTTCTTTTAAAGTTTAAATCTTACTTTTCCACATAATCCTTGATCCAGAATTCTTTGGGTTTGTGGCAATATAAGAAGAAAAAATATGCTGGGTTTAGACTAACCTTTCATTTACTTTTAATATATGATTGTATATAAATGAACAGTGGCATTTCTCTGGTTTAAATTAATTTTGGTAGCCCTGTCATAAAATCCAGATCTTTTCTGTAGCACAAGATGGAGAAATGAGGAGGAAACAAAATCTAAGATTAAACTGAAAATTAAAAATCAGTTTTCCACTCCCTAACCTGCTCCTTGTGATTCCTCCATCATGCAGGTGATGGGCTTTTTGATGAGATGGGGAGTTTTGTAACTTGCAGAGTATTAAAAATATTATCACAGCTTAGTAGACATCACAACAACATAAATAAAATGTTAGTTGCACTGATAGTAAGATTTTTACTACTATTAGAAGCCTGGTAATTTGCCAATGGTAAAAAGAACCCAGGAAATGAGCAATGGTAAAAAGTTCGGTCTGTGTGGGGAAAGTGAACTGAAAAAAACCCAAGGTTGGTTCAATTTTAATTTATACTCACTGGACTTGTGGCAGGTGTAATTTCATTTTAACCTCCTTCAGCATAAGCACCTCAGCAAAGTGTCCTGACCAGAAATAAAACCTTTCTCCTTCCCAAGTCTTTCAATATATTTATTAATCCCTCAAATCAAAGCCCAAAGGCAGTATTTATCAAAATCCTTATTTTCATCAAAACAGACCCATGTTTTTACTCCAGACTACACCAGGGTAAGGGATATCTTGTGTTCCCATTTTCTCATACTAATTACAGAAAAATATTCTTTTGCAGGACAACACAACTTGAATTTCCTTGACTACAACAGTTCTTAGTTCAGGGTCATCTTCCAAAAGTCTGGAATTACTCAGATAACCTTAAAAACCCTTCAGTGTGAAGATGAGGCGAAGAGCACAGTGCAAAACCAAGTGAGAAGTGTTTTCCTTGTGGGCATTTTCAAAAAAATCCTCCATTTAGATTAACAAAAAAAAACCAAACCAATAAACCAAACCACAACTTTTGAAACAGAACAGAGTTCTCAAGAAACAAACCAGATTATAAAGATTACGACAGCACCTCATTCTTCATCTCCTTTTTCTGGATTAAGCCAAATTCCCCACGTTTATCCAAAGCCACCCCTTAGCACAAGACTTACCAAGGACACCAGGACAGGTCCCTGCAGAGGAGCCACCTCCCTGTGCTGGTGCCAGGTCTGGAGAGCAGCAAGGACACCACAGACCCAGGGAGGAGAGTTTAAAAACTCCTGAGCCTGGATGTTTAATTAGCAAAACCACCTGGAGGAGCTGCATGAAATAAAGCAAGGAGTGGCTAAGCCCGTGGAACTTCTCAATCTCTGTTTTAAGGAGACAAACCTGGAAAAAACTTTTTCCCACCAATATATCAGCTGTGATTTAAGTTCCCTACGTACACCTTAATCAGCCTCACTCAACAGCAATTTCCTCAATCCTCAGCATTTGAGGAAAAGCACAACAACCTGGGTAAAGCCACCTGCCCTTCCCAAACTCTAGGACGAGTTTAGTGCTCATGCTTCCTGAAAAGTCCTACATGGGATATTGTTCAACATCTTCTGGAATTTCAGAGTGCAGCTCCTCAAATCAGGGTTTCAATCCTCCACCCTCTCTGTCTGGCACACAAACTGCACGTGGTCACATCTGATTGTTTCCAGGATAAAGATTGTTCAAGGCATCTGACACTGCATTTAAATTATTCATCTCCTGGTGTTATTTATTCATCAGCTCTTGAGTTATCTTGCTTTGCTGGAGTACCTGGTTTTTATTGCTCACAGGAAAAAGAAACTCAACAAAACAAAAAATGTAATTTTCTTTGTTTTAACTGAGATTTTGTGATTTTTTTCAAGCAGCTGATTGGGCAGCACTGATAACACCCTGTGCTGGGTGTTGCCAAGTTTTGAATAAATGTCATTTCTGAGTGCAGATATTGGAAAGTGCTGCCAAGTCCTGATTTTCAGTGACCTGGCCAAGCTCTGAATTTTTGGGAGGACAATGAAGGACTCTGGGAGACTCTTCTGAGTGCCACAGATTATATTTGGTGTTGTACTTGAGGGTTTTGATCTCTGCTGGGGGTGGTATTTGGGAATGTGAGGGATGTGTCTCACCCAAACTGCCACCAGAGTACCAATAATTAAATATTTAGTGTGAAACAGCTCCTTGATCTGGAAGTGCAGCCTCAGCCCCTTGTCTGTACTGTATAAAGCAAATACTGGATGTCTTTTACACCTTCAGGCCATCATTTTTTCCTCTGGGCACAGCCAGCCAGCAAAACTGGGGCTGAAAGAGCCCTAAAGTTGTGTTTGGGAGCGCACAAAGCTGGGAAAGACAAAACTTCACAGGTTGTGAGTCTCATGCTCTGGAATAAAAGTGGTTTTTTGGACTACAATTCTTTTATTATGGTTTCTCCACTCTGGGATTGCTCAACACTTCTGATATTTCAAATGGTGACTCCCCCAGCCATGAATGGAAATATTTCTGACCAGAACTGCCACGAGGTGAAAATGGCAATCACGTATTTGTTTGTGTTTGCAGTGGAAGCACAAAAGGACAATCCCAAAATTTCTTCAAAGCACAGAATATATTGACATTTTCATGATGAACGTAGAATCATTTGGGTCAGAAAAGTCCTCTACGACCTCCAAATCCAACCTCCAGCACTGCCAAGGCCACCACTAATCCATGTCCCCAAGTGCCACATCCACATGGCTTTGACATCCCTTTGGTGTGGGGACTCCACCACTTCCCTGGTTGTCTCTTTTGAGTTTGACAACCCTTTCAGTGAAGAATTTTTTTCCCAATATCTGATCTAAACCTCCCCTAAACACTTTTAGGAGTTTTTAAGTAGTATTAAAACTGAGATTTTCCTTTTTATGGAGGGAATACATAAGGTCTGATAGCTGCCTGCAAAGAAGACCCCAATACTCCAAAATATATTTAATAAAAAGGTTAAACTACAACAGAAACGCTCCCACTTCCCAGTTTTGCAGACACCACACTAACAAAGCCCCTGCTCACCACAATGGTTTTTGCACCATGTGACTTCACAGGAACGTTTTCAACATCAAAAAACAAAAAGGTCTGCAATGCTGAACTGCCCAGTTCAGACATTTCTCTTGCAGTTAAAAGTTGGCTTGCGATGAAGGCTTCAGTCTGGGAACAATCTTTACCCACTTGAAGGGGGAAAAATCCCAACATCTTCCTCCTAGGCACTGCTGTTATGGTGGTATAAATTGCATTTTATCAGTTTCAGCTGGTTTTTTTCCCCTGGCCTGTACATAAAAATCTGTTTTTAAGCTGAAGTCCTTCAAGGTTTACTGACCAAATTTTGCTATCAGTTACACGGGCAGCCCCATTAATGCTAATGAGCTGCTTGAGTTGAAGCAAGGCTAGAATCTGATCTTTCCCCTGTTATGTAGGAGGCAGTCTAGGTATTTGTCTGCTTTAACTTAAAATCTATTTAGCAATTTCTGCTCCATAATGAGGGAGCTGTGTAAAACCAGATCACCAAATGCCAAAGGTGCAGCACCAGCAGGTCAGGGCTGCGTCTCCTCTCTGCCACTGACCACTGCTGGGTGTTGCCCAGAGAGAGCCCAGAGCCCTGAAATGAGCTATTATAGAATGGTTTTGCCTCGAGAAAAATATTCCTGACCTGCCTCTCTCCTGGCTTGTGCTCTGAACCGTGAGTTTCCCACTCTTTACAGACTTTTTAAAAGCAGGTTCCAACAATCAGATCTGTCAATGGCAGCCCAATTTTGCAGCTACAGAGGGGCCTGTGCTGTGTGTGCACAACAGCTCCCATTAATACTCAATTACTCGATGTATTTACAAGCCATTTACTTTGTTCAGATTGCAATTCATTCTGCAGTGGCTCCAAAGCAAAGCCTCCTCTTCGGATCAGCTCACATTACAGCCCCAGCCACAGGTTTTTAATAATTTCTGATTTAAGAAAAATTAACGCTTAATTACAACGAGTTTGAGAAGGGCTGCAGCAATTAGACCCTTCCTCTTTTCCCTTTCTGCCTGTGTCTGCCCTTCTCTCACCCACAGACTACCAAAAGAACATCAACACTAAAAAAATCCAGTGTTTTGACTTTAAGAACTGTGGCCAGTTTAACTTTGTACCCTGATACTTGTTATGATGCAGCATTTGTTTGTCTGACTGCTCCTTTCCAGGCCTTTCCTTATTCAGTTCACAGCAAACATTTTATCTGTGTATTAAAATGAGAGAAAAAAAAAGGTTCAATAGAAAGAATTACCTGTGTGATTTTATAATCTGTATAATTGTGTATGAATTCATGTAATTGTATATAAATATATGTATTATCTTTGATCTCTATCAGCCTCAGTGCACAAGCTGGACAGTAGGTAAGAAAAGAAATATAATTCTTCATCTCTATTGTTGCATTGGTGGGCATGAAAGAAATAAGTAGATTTTTAGTAGTAGGTTAGGATTATACTAGGTAGGACTAGAAAAAACGGTTTGTCTTTTTTTATTTTTTTATATTTATATTTTTTAAAGATAATTGTGGATTGGTTAATGAGGTTACTACTTCTACAATTTTACAGGTTAGTGATATGGTTAATTATCTTTCTCCACCTAGGAGAAAGGAATGAAAAACAATTTAGAAGTTTAAAACAATTTAGGTTGGTTACAAAAACAAGGACTATGTTTACAGAAAATGTATGAGAACTTTTACTACAGAAGTAAAAACATAGAACACTGCAAAAATTAAAGTAACACTCTATCAGGGATTCTGGTGGCATGTGAAGTTCCCTAACCCAAACTGTTCCCAACAGGCTGTTATTTCTGAGTCCCTGATTTTCTGGACAGCAAGGACGAGCTCCTTCCCAGCTGCAGCTCCACTCCAGGGATGTGTTTTCCAGTAGGGAG
Source organism: Drymodes brunneopygia (assembly GCA_013400955.1). Lineage (NCBI taxonomy): Eukaryota > Metazoa > Chordata > Aves > Passeriformes > Petroicidae > Drymodes > Drymodes brunneopygia. Next base: position 72,974 of record VZTZ01022836.1, on the reverse strand, counting down.
TCAGGATCTGTGTGTGTGCATCACCTGGAGCCCTGGGGGAGCTGCTCTTGGCTGACATTTCCATGCTGTGGCTCCTGATCCATCAGCACAGAAATCACTCTCCCCACCAGGGGGTCCTGACAATTAACCACCCTTCCTAAAGCACTCAGATATTTCACAGGCAGCAAATGAAGCAAATTAAGGGTGACAGCTCCAGAGCAGCAGGTTTGAGGAGCGAGAGGCTGGCACTCATCTCCGGGGTGAGCCATGTGGGTGATGGATCAGAGAATCGTGGAGTATCTGGAGTTGGAAGAGACCCACAAGGATCAGAGGAGTCCAGCTCCTGGTCCTGCACAGGAGCACCCCAAGAATCCCACCAGTGCCTGAGATCCTTTCCCAAAACTTCTTGAACTCGGCTGAAGAGCTCCCGCTCAGATCCAAGGCAAGGCAGGACAAGGTTGTGTGATTTCAGCCTGTGGCATAAAGCAGAACCAGAAAATGCAAAGTCTTCTTGAAATACATCAGGAGTGTATGACTTTGTAGCCTTCGTGTTTTCAAGGTAAGATCTGGTTTAATAAATGGATCAGTGGTACACAGGTGGTTCCAGATTAATCAGGATTTGTGGAGTGCAGCTTCCTCCCCTCTCCAGTGGGGATTCCTCACTTTGCCACAGCTGAACTGAGGCTGCTGCTTTTTCCTCTCTAATTTGAGTCTGTCCCATTTACCCAACTGCCCACTTCCATTACATTTGGAGGGATTTATTAGCATTTTCATCCTTATTCTCAGTGGCTAAAATTGCCCAACAATTGTGTGCAAACACAGACACATTCTACACCTACACACTTCTGTTTTCCTTAGGAATGGATTTGCAAATCCTGGTGGTGTGGAGATCTTGTAAGTTTTGTGCAAAAGGGTGCTAAGTGGTGAAAAATAGAGGAAAATTGTAATGCATGCATGAACACATCACCATTCTGAAAACAATCAAAGGAAATTAAAGAAATGGGGTAGAAGAATACAGAAGCTGGATGGGCTGGTGGGAATTGAGATGCTCTGGAAATACTGTGGAAAACAAAACCAGATAAATGTTTAAATGGCCTTTCAATCCACAGGTACTGCAGGGTAAAAAGAAGAAAAAAGTACTAAAGTCATTCTATTCAAAAAGTGATGTGAGGAGCTTCATTTGTGTAAGAGATTCCAGTCAGCAAAGACAAGGAGCACAAATATGAAACCACTGCACAAAACCAGCAGTTGGCTGACTTGGGCACTTCACACAGACATGAAAATAGAATTGATAGCTTAAAAATTTTTAAAAAAATAGTAGAGAGATTTTAAATAAAACACCCCAAAGTGAGTAGGAATTCCACTTCAGTGGAGAATCACAGATTTAATTCATCCTCCCCAAAACAATTGGAAATTATCACCTGAATAAAGCTACTCTGTTTGCAAGGTGATTGAAAAGGGATGGACCAGCCCTGAAATGAGGGACCTGCTATGCATCAAAAATGCTGCAGAGGAGAAAATCTGAGAATATGAGGTTTAAGAAGCTCAAATTCTGCCAGAAAAACAGCAAAATAGACCCGTCATGGGTGCTATTCCATGGATGTTAAAAATGGGCTGCACTGCCTAATACTACAAAAATTGGGGAAGCATTTGGGATAAAGAGGATAAAGCAGCATTTTTCTTTTGAAAGAATTCTTCACTGGCCACTTCCAAGTGGGAAAGTTGTGCAAAGGAAAGCTAAACTGGGTCAGAGAGCTGAAACTTCATCCAGCTGCCTCCTCCTGCCATCCAAGCAAGGTTCTGTCTTCCTGGAGGAACAGAGAGCAAATTTTAACACCTTGAGAGTTCAAAAGCTGTGTTAGAGGTTGAACTTTGAGAAGATATGACAGTAAAAGGAAATCATCCATAAATGGTGGGTGTGGGTGCCAATTCTTTAGAGCTCTCTGGTCAAACCTGCATAATTTATGTGTCCTGAGGATACTAAACCTGAGCTCTGTATGCCAAAAAAAACAGGGAAACTTGGCTTCAGTCTCTGGGCATAAACACTGCCATGTCTTCATTTCCTGGAAATAAACTTTCTAAGCCATGATGCTGCCACTAACAAAAGGAGTTTGTCAGACAGGCTCTGCAATAACTTTATTTTCCAGTTTACAAATACGCAAGAGGTGAACTCAACCCAAATCTGAGAAAATCCTGATGATGGCAAGAGAACTCTCCAGAGCCTTTGGGAAAAGCAAATGAAAGGAAGTTCAGAGTTAGATTCTGCCCATAGCTCTGTGTACATATAAATGTCACAGATATAAACACAGACTGAAAGAATTTATTCAGTGCCGGGTAAGACAAGTTTGAGTTTTACTGCTTTTTGCTATTAAAAGTTAAAAAAACTTCCTGGTTGCCATTTCCCCAGAGCAAAGAGGGAAATGCCTCCTGCACATCCTTCAGAGGGTGGACAGTGATTTTCTGGTGGTGGTCACAGCCCAAGAACCGGGATTAAGATTAAGATTTGTGAACAAATCCAACCATTCCCAGCACTACCAAGGCCACCTTGCCCCATGTCCCCAAGAGCCAGATCCACATGGCCCTGAAATCCCTCCAGGGATGGGGACTCCACCTCTGCCCTGGGTTGGACATTAGAAAACAGTGGCCAAAGAGGAGTTTTAACTCCTTGAGAGATGAATGTGGGCACCCTGAGCAGTGTTGATCCCTAACTCAGGTGTCTCCGTGCTGCTGGGAATTGTCTGCCCATGGAAATGCCCAACTTTCACAGCAGAAGTTCTCACACCATCAGCTGCTCCTCACATTTCTACTCATTTCAGCAAATCCAGGTTTGGCCACAGAATCCTCACATATTTGATGATTTACCAGAATCTGTTTCAGTCTAATTCATTCATTACCCACATCACCCATCCTTCTGGCAGCACCATTTACATCTCTAACCAGAATAATTTTGCATACTTTTCATTTTACCATTCTGACAACTAAAAAAAAGCTTTAATTCATTGGAGTAAATCATCACCAACTTTGGAAAAAAGTCCAGGAAGTTATTAATGCTCTTTTCATGCACAGTTGTCTGTACAGTTGGGGTGTCTCTCCCCTCTCAGCTTTACGTGGTGTTCCATTAACAAAAGTGTCACAGAGCACACGAAATTCAAACCAGCACCGTGAGCTTTGCAGGAACATTTCACACATGGCACAGAACTTTAGTGTTTTCCCAAGGGAATCGTGCAACCTTTGTTTACTCTTGGACTTTCTTCCCCAGAGCAGCTCCTAATCTTTCTGTACAAAAAAAAGTGGATTTTACTGTTTGGTTCATTCCCTGGGCTGACACACTCAGTGCTGGGATAACCTAAAAAGCTTCAGGAGTTAAAAAAGAAAAGCACTGTTAAACAGGAAAAACCTGTGGCCCTGATTTTCTGTCCTTCTGACATCCCCGAAAGAGGGGCTTTATTTAAAATGAGCTCTGAACACATAAATACTGCTGGTTCTCTAAAGCTCCAGTGAGGTCTTGTTTATTCCTTGTTAATACTGTCTGAGATGAACACACTGGAGGCACTTAACCAACAACAGCAACAAACTTCTGCTACACTCAGGCAGAAACAAACCACTCAGCCTGTCAATATACACAAAACAGCAAATTTTCAACGTTCTTGAAGGTGTTTGGTTTTGAATCACTTTAAAATAAATCCTGCTTCTTCTCCCAGAAAAAAAAAATACAGTCTTTATTATGAAACTCACTGTGGGCTTTGTTAGCATTTTAATAGTAATTATTGCTATATAAAACATGTAGAAATTAAGTAGATATAAAATAAATAAATCCATCTCACACTTTTTTTTTCCCAGTAAGACATAGTCAGTGAATATACACAGGGTGGGTAAAATAAATCAAACCAGAACTGTATTTAACAGTAGAACTCAAATTCATGCTGGTGTGTTACTCAGTCACAACCAGCACCAGGAAATTCCTGGAAAGATTCCATATTATTTAAACACAGGAATGAGGAGAGACTCAGCTTTTGGTGGGGTCTAGACCCAGCTGAGTGCCCCTCAATCCTGCCAGAGCCATCCTTTCCAAAAAACAGGGGCTGTTCAGAGTGAAAAAGGGAAGAGAAGAGTCTGGGGAGACCTTAGAGATCCTAAAGGGGCTCCAGGAGAGCTGGAGAGGGACTGGGGACAAGGGATGGAGGGACAGGACACAGGGAATGGATCCCAGTGCCAGAGGGCAGGGATGGATGGGAGATTGGGAATGAGGAATTCCTGGCTGGGAGGGTGGGGAGGGGCTGGGGTAGAATTTCCAGATTTGCTGTGGCTGCCCCTGGATCCCTGGCAGTGCCCAAGGCCAGGCTGGACAGGGCTTGGATCACCCTGGAACAGTGGAAGGTATTGGGGGTCAAATGAGATGAGTTTTAAGATCCCTTCCAACCCAAACCATTCCATGATTCTGTGTTCTCTCTACTCTTGTGTTTGTATGGAGAAAAGGGCTCCAAAAGAGCAGGAAGGGAACATCCTGCCAGGGGGATTCCTGCACCTCCCACATCCCTGCAGTGCCATCAGCATCCCACTCAAACCCAGCCCTCAAGCCCTGCATGAAATAAATTCTGCACCTGGGCTGCCCCTGTGCTGGGCAGGAGAAGGCAGGAGAAAGGCCTTTCCTACAGATTCCTCCACCCTCTGCAAGCACAGGCTCCCACAGAGGCTGCAAGTGTGAAGGAAAGGGAAAAAAACTCTTTCTCAATGCGAGGATTTCCTCTCGATGTAAATTTTCCCCGCCGTGCTCGAGTGCAAGAGAAAGTATCTGCTGCACATCCTTCGGGTGTGAGGTCATGAGCATTGAAATCCCCCAAAATCCCCCAGAGAGGCTTTGGGAAAAACACTCTGGGACCTTTGGGAGGTGCAGAGTCACCTCTTTATCAGGGCTGTGCTGCTTTGTGGGGTGCAGGAGACGAGGAATAAAGTTTCCCACTCCCGTAGGACGATCCCTCTAACACACAACGCACCCTTCTGCCTTTCCTAATCCTTTTATTCCCAGCTCTGAAATTTCCTCAACGGCTGCAAACTTTTTATTTTTTAGGGTTTTTAGAATGGTAATCAGTGATTTTTCGAGGGGATAAATCTCTCCCTGAGCCCCTAGCTGTGGATAAAGCATCCCCAGGAATAAGTCAGGCAGAGCGCCGGCAGTGGAGAGCGCCACATTTCATGTGCTGCCACAGAAATGCTTTCTGGCTGAGCTCTAATATTAATCTATTTTGTCCCTGACATCCAGTAAAACTACAGTGTAGCAAATGCTTTTAAAACATACATATTCAATAGCAGATGCAATAAAGTATTGGGGACTGCTGGTACGAAGAAGGTTCACACGCACACAAATATCTCTGAAACTCCAGTTAATCAAGGTGTCAAAGTAACTAAAGCAGTTTTACAGATTTTATTGAAAATAAATCACTTTATTACACGCTGAAATATATATTATTGTTTCCCCGTGGAGTTTTACTGTCTGCTCGCCCGCGTTTCTGTTTTAAACAGAGCATCTCCTGCCCTCTTTAGTCCGGTTTTTATAACTACATTGAGCAGGAAATTCAGCATTAAAGCCCATCCTCGGCCTGCCTTCTCCTGCCCTATGCAAATCGCCCATTATTGGCCATTTTCTGGCACAAGTGGCTGAGAGGAAAGCGAGGAGGAAATGATATAATGGCTCCAGAGCCCCGAGTTTCCTCCCTGCCCAGCTGCTTGTGGGATGACCTTACACTTCACTGGGAAGCTGGAGGTGGCCCCGAACCTCAAAAGATTTACACCTTTGTCTCCTCATCCCTCAGAGATGCAGGCATGGATAAAAAACTGCTCGGAACTCAGCCCGGGGACGGCTCAGATGAGTGAAAGGAAATATTTGATGCGACCTAATGGACGCCCTAATTGATATTTATAGACTTCCTGGGGAAACTTTTCACTGGAGGTTTTTTAACTCCCCTCATTGAGGAGCTGCTTTCTTTCTGAAGATGAGGTCTGGCTCAGATCAGTTGTTGTTAGACAATGCATTCCTTTAAAATTCACGTAGCTCATCCATTGGCTAATTATTTTTCCCAGTCACATTACATGTTTTCTGTTGTATTGTTGGATCTGAAAGAAATTTGTAGATTTTTGAGTAGTAGGTTAAGATTATACTAGGTAGGATTAGAAAAGGGGTTTAGGGTTTTTTTATTTTTATATTTTTTTAAGACAATTGTGGATTGGTTAATGAGGTTACTACCTCTATAATTTTACAGGATAGTGACATAGTCTATCATCCTTCTCCACCTTGGGAGAAATGAAGGAAAAACAATTTAGAAGTTTAAAACAATTTAGGCTGGTTACAAAAACAAGGACTATGTTTATAGAAAATGCATGAGAAATTTTACTACAGAAGTAAAAACACAGAGCATTGCAAAAACCAGGGCGACAATTTTCTAACTATTTTCTAGCTATTTCTAGCTATTTTATAGCTTATTGCTATAAAATAATCACATTTCTATAAAGTTATCGCATCTACACGAAAAGCTCCTCCATCATTTTTTTTTTTTCCCCAACATTTCTCCCTAAAGTTAAAAGATGTCTCATACAGTCCATGTATACAAAATAAATGCTTTCAGCATTTTGGACTGCTTTCTAAACTGATAAATTTCACCCTGATAAATGCAAATTCAGCAGCACTTCTTTTAAGATTATGTTTATTTTTTTCACTCCAAAACTGGTTTGAAGTGGAAGCACGGTATCTAAAATGGATTTGGAATATTAAAAAACTGCATCTGTGCTCAAGAATTCTATATATTTATGGATATTTTTGTATTTATTATTCTACATCAACAAAATTCAATTACATTTGCTGGTCAGGAGAGTGATGAGGACTCGTCCAGGTCTCTCCCTCCCTCCTGGACAGGACAAAAGGTGATTGAAAAGGGCCAACCTGCAGCATCTTCACTCAGGTGCTGAATTCAGAGTCACTGGAACTTTTATTCACCCCTAGGCTGTATTTTATACTTTAACACTGATTTTTATCCACATAAATAAGTTCTTTATCCATGTAAACCCCAGTAACTTTTAATAGAAATCTCAAACACCGTGATTTCTACAGCAAAGGATTTTATCCTCACCTCTTAACCTTTAAGCCATAAACATGCCAAAAAATAGCAGGAATTATCAATTTTCCAAATAAGCGTTTCATTGGGGTTGTTATTCATCACCAGGGAATTTTGATCACAGGAAAAAAAAAAAAAAAAAGATAAGTTTTAAAGTAACATGTATATGTTTTTTCTCCAGGTGATCAGCCTTGGTAGCACATCAAACTCAAAGCCTTGTGTCCAGCTATGAAAGGAGAATTTACCAACAAAAAAAATGTGAGTGTGCCTTCCACACTTTAAAAACTGCCTGTAATCAAAATCTAATTAGTATTCTATTTTCCTAGTGGGAAAACACAGAGAAATGCACACAGACAGACGTGGTGTTGGATATTAAGGCAAAAGATGTCTCCAGAAACCAGCCATTCATCTTTTGCCTCTTCCTTTATCACCAACATCTTGTCTCTTGAAATACAGACATCACTAAATCAAAAACACTTACCTTTTCACATCATTATAGAATTGCTCAGATTAAATAAGAGCCCTGCACAGCTCCTCGAAGCTCAGCTATGTTTTCAAACCACCAGGGAGGGCTAGTTCTTCCTGCTCGCACAATTATCAAATTGTTGCCAATCTGAGCAATGTTCCCTGTATCAATCTCATTATTATTAAGCAGTGGAAATCACCTATGGATCTCATTACCATCACTTGGGGAAAGGTCATGAGGTGACAGCTGCAATTTGCTTTAACATTATCATTGAAATAACCTTTTTTTAGAAACCCTTTAGGCTGTTTAAGTGTATTTCTTAGAGTAAAAAGGAGAATTTAACGACCTTAGAACTCTGCTGGTTTGGTTTGCTTGTTGTGGGGTTTTATTTTTTTTGTTTACTTTGGGCATGATCGTCCCTCCTTTGTTTTCCTGGTGGAACTCCTGAGGTTACTGGGGGGGCTTACACTGTAAAAGAAAGAGAGGTCAAATCACTAAAGATGAAGTCCTTTTGAAAAGTTAATTAGTCACTGAAAATGCATGAGCATTAAGAAAAAAAAAAAAAAAAAGAAAAGGCAGTTTTAGCAAGACTTTCTCTTAGCAACTGCTCAGTTTTCATCATTTCATCTTTTAAAGGTGTCTGTCAGTTTTCCAGTCACAAAAATAGTCTTAAACAGAAAAAAAAAAAAAGAAACCATTTTTCAATCTGAATAAAAAGCATAAAAATTGCCTTCCTCGTGTTTTCAGAAAAAGAAAAGACTGCCAGAACTTGTTTATAAATTGCAAGTAAACACAAAAGAGAACAATCCTTGCTGCCCGTCTCCCACTCACTTTTAAGTGGATCACTCTGCAAAATATTCTGCTGTCGGGTTGATATTTTTAGAGGGAAACATTTTTGCTCAGTAATGTGGAAATAAAATAACTGCAATCACTTCCTTCCTCTGAGAAAATGACACATAACATTTTATATTTAAAATTCAATCGAGAAAGAAACTGTTGGTTGTTTTTTGTTTTTTTTTACCCAAAGCCTTGGAGCTGTGCATTCTATTTTTATTTTTATTTTTTTTTTCTGATCTGTGCAGGCTTCTGCTGCATTTTGGATCTGAACTTAATAAAAGATGCTGCAAAAAGCAGCAGCTACAAGTAGTGGCAGAGACTTATCAAACAAATATGCAAGAGGAGATGAACAAAACAATACTCACAAGTTCAGAATCTGATTGCTCTGGGTGAGTGTAAACTCACAGAGATTTTCATTCCTGTCTCACATTAATTCCTCCTACTCCTGAAGTGGTATCAAGTGGGATTTCTTTTTAAACTGCCTGTAAGATCACCCATTTTTCAGGCACAAATCTGCTGTGCAAATCAGTCATAAAAACACCAAAATGATCCCCACTAATGTTTGGAGTTGTTGCCATTTATATCAGTATTTAAAGAGTGTTCTGCACTTTCCCCCTTGTTATTAATAAAGGGAAGGAGCAGATTTTTAAGCAGATATTGCAATCTCTGCTGTCTTACCTGAAGTTTTACCTCAGTATCTACACCCTGTAAAGACTCATCACCTTCTTGCCACAAACAAATCCCTGAAACAGCTCTGACCAAAACCCCACAAATAATTACATGAAACAATGGATTTGCCTGTTTCAGAAAATAAATTCACCTAAAATGTGAAATGTCTCTGTGCAGACACAAACATTTCATGAGCAAACCCTTTGTACCTCCCTCTATTTACACTTCCTCACACAACTCCATGTAACAGCTCATAAATGTGGGTCCTGTCATACAAACAGCCACAAATACACAACACACACAGGCTATACATGTATGGAAATTAATATTCGTAATAAAAACCATCCCTCTCTATCTTCCAAAGGCGCCCTTTGTAGATTTTGTAGCCCTTTTTTTCCTTTTAAACTCAGCTATTCTCAAGCACAGTTTGGCTTTGAAATATGTCAGGATAATGCATTATTGAAGTACTGTACTGAGACTGTACATAAAATCAGTCACATTCAACAAATTTCCATTTTACTTAGGTTTTTTTTATTCATAATTATTCCTCACTTCTATCATGGCCCCATCCTCAAGAGCTCTCTGGTTACACCACTAAAATTAACCACGTGCCACAGGTTGTGTCTCCGAGGGACTTGGCATCAAGAGAAACAGAAGGTAAAGGAAGAAAGCAAAATAAAATACTTTTTCTGTCAGTCCCATGAATAATAAATGAACCAGGTTGCAAAATTAAGCACTGGACAGAGGCACTAGATTTGAAAAAAAACTTTGTTAATTGACCAGAAATAAACCAGAATGTACAGATTTTGAAAGCCATGGGGAGCGGCAAAACAAGGATTTAAAACATGTCTTAAAACTTCTGGCATAAATTGGCAAGGCTTGGTTCAAGAAAGAGTTAAGTCTAACAAGCAGAAAAAAAGAAATTAACTAAAGTAAGGCCCTTGTGATACAATGACACTTGCTCTATGCTCTTACAGAGAAAAACACGATGATAAAACACCACAAAGAGGAGTGTTATGAATTTTATTAATGACTAGAAGACAGTGTGCAAAACATCAAAGGTCTGTGGAAAAGATTAATGACCCCGTGTGAGACTGTTTAATTACCTCCAGCTAATTAGATTCTTGACCAAATTTTTAATATCTGCATTCCTTCTAAAGCCTAATTGAGATTCCACATTATTTATCAATCTTTCAAAAAGCCCTTAGTGCGCTGCTTTTTTTTTTTAGGGTTTTTTTTTTCCCTTTGCACTTTGACTCCATTTATGGTCAATTATTAAATAAATAGCAAAGTAACCGTTCTCTCCAAACTGTGGATGTGGAACACTTTCTGCCTGTTTATTTTGACTGCGAGCCTATCGCTGGCATCTTTTGTACATAATGAAGCACTCGGAGAAATAAACTGACCGGCTGCACTGTAAACAGCGGCGATAATATTTTTGTTATCTGGGCTGTGCTCAGGAACTCCTCATGTGGTTTCTGTAAATCAGCCTCTGCTGCTGGCAGTTAATCCTGACTCCCGTGTTCCTTAGGCCGGGCCTAGGCCGGGCGTGAGCGTTATCGCGCAAAGAGGAGAGGCCCGTCCTCGCTGTCGGATAATTTTCCCCCTGTTCATGTAGGAACACTCCAATCCTATGAACCACCACTGTTAAATGACTTTTTTTTATAAGGAGATTCATGTCAGAAGGCAAGGGACACCTGCAATTATTATTTATTTTTTAAACCCCTTCAGATCTCCTGTTACCCCCAGTTAGCAACCGCTGTCTGCAAGACTGACCTTGGCTTAAGGCTTTCCTTAATTTCGCTTTAAGGTATTCCACAAAACTTCTACCAGTGCATTTTGGAGAGTAGGAAAAGGGGAAAAGTCAGGCATTTCAAGGTCTGTGATGGAGAACATAATTTTGTGTGACTTTGGATAATAAAACACTTCCCAGTTCTACGGAAGCAAAGAATCTCTGCTCTCTCCCTTTTCTTTAGCCATAAACCCAAGTGTTTGATTTGAAACCATTTGCTTCGAAAATCTTTTTGTATGTTTTATTATAAATTATCAAAATGAAGTGTGCACATGCAAAATTACATCTTTATATTGCATGTATAAAACAAAACACTTTGGGAGAATTTCTTTGCCATTTCATGTAGATTTCTTTTTCTAATTATCCACCAGAGTTTAGCTCATAAAATCACACCACATATATGGAAATATAGGGGGTAGACTAAAGGAAATATATATATTGTGTATTAAATTTTACATGTTTTATGCTATTTGTACAAAACATTGCTGGCTGACACAGCTATTAAAATACAGAGGATTTTTTTCCTCTGAAGTAGACGTGAGTGTCTGTATGTACAGACAGACACTGAAAAATTCCACAACATTTTAATGTATGCAACTCTAATAAATGCAGAGGGAACAGGGCGTGGAGGGAGGGATCACATTTTTCATTGCCACATTTGCAACTAGTTCTGTCCAATGGGATACAAACATCCAGGCGTTATCACAAAAACCCATCATTTAATAATATAAAAAAGTGAATGTCAAAATGGCAAAGAATGCAAATCAATACAAAAGGATAACGAAGCAGGCACAGAAGAGACACGTAATAAATTATCTTTAATTTCTTGGGAGTGACGAAATATCTGGTTACACACTAAATCACTCACAGGAATAAACTTATTTGGGATGCAGTCAAAGTCACTTGTTCTCTCTGATGCAAGAAAAAGCATAAAGTGCCTAAAATCTGTGTATCCAGGCATTTATTGTGTGCTCCAGTTGGTAAAGAGCTACTTCAAACCCATTAAATGTTTTATCCTTATAGTTATGTATATTAATAATATGCTTTGTGCTAAAAAAATTCGGGTCATGCTTTTAGGTTTGTCACTTGGTAAAGAAAGGATTAGGAAAAAAAATGGCCCTGTTAAACAGAGCACCCACTTTTTGTAAAACTGAGGGCACTTCTGATGTGCTCCCAAGGAAAAAGAACTGAGATTTCCTGTCTCACCCTCCAGACCACCCTGATTTCTTTCAGCAGGCTAAACAGGACCAGTGTTTCTCTCTCCCAGCCTGCATCCACCTGTCTGAGGAATTTTCTCTGTGCTTTTACATCGGATCCACAGCCCCAGCCCTGAACGTGTGACAGGTGACGAACGCTCCTGTGTTTTGGGAGGACAATAATGGGTATTGGTACTGAAGTAACTGATCTGGACAGACAAGGTGGTGGTGGGATTAATTCAAATGGCAATTCAGGCTCAGTTTTACCAAATCCTGTGTGGATGTGCTTTAAATCAAGGATTTGTTGCGGTTTTAGAGCCTCCATCAGCCCAGGGAGATCCTCTTTTAATCCATGTGGGCATCCCTGCCCTGCTCCCCACCAGGCATCCTCCAGCTCCAGAAATTTTTCTTCTCACCCCTGCCACAACACAGGCTGCTCCAGGGAGGTTTCACACAAATCACAGCAAACTCTGGCAAACTGAGCAATCCCGTGTGGAATCATGGAATCACAGAATCAACAAGTTCGGAAAAACCCTCTAAGATCACCAAATCCTACAGTTAACTTAGCTCTGCCAAATCCACCACTAACCCATGCCCCCTGAGCTCCACCTCTCCACATTTTTCAACCTTCAAATCTCCACTTATTCCAATTATTTCCAACTGTTGATGGTACAACCATAATTTCAAAACAAACAAAACCCCAAACCCACAAAGCAAACTGCAAACCAAAAGCTCAGCCCAACTTGACCCAGTACAGAAAACATCTGTGCTGAGGAAGAAAATTCGGGGATTTGAGCAGCATCCAGAAAAGGTAGTGCGAGGCTGAGGAGAGGGCATGAGGCAGCAGGAGCATTCACTTACTTTTAAAGAGAATTTATTAGCCCAGTCTTGCCCCTGTGGCCTCTGAGAGACTCAATAACGAGCTTGTCTCCTCAGCTCTTCCACCTAGGAAAGACAGGCGGGTGCCTCCAATGCTGAGCCATGATCTGCATCCCCCTGGGAGAGATGCTCAGCCCAGAATTCTGCTCAGAGCAGAATTTCTGCATTTTTCACTAATATTCATTCTCAGTATTCTTATCTGAGACTCTTCATTCCATCTCACCCTTGATATTTAAAGTAACAGAACAATGGAAGCAGAGCAATTATGCTGAAAGAACAGAGTAAGACAAATTTTGTTGGTTGCATTTTTGTTTTGCTGAATTTTAGATAATCTGTTTTGTCCTAATCTGCTGAATTGGTGTTTGCCTTTATGCCAATATATTCTCGTTTATCTGGAACTCTTGCACAATTTTACATCTTTCTACACTGAGCCTGCCCAAAACCAAGATCACTTCCAACTTAAAGTGCTCCTAAAAATTTGAAGTGCTCTATTAATTTTAAATTGCTCTACATCATGTCTGCTTAGAATCCCAACTGCTTTTTCACGCAAAAAATATTAAACTATAAAACGCACATCTGCAGCATAACAGCTACCCAGCTTTTCTTTTTTTAAATTTTATTTTAAACATCAGCTTTCTCTCTTTTTCCCCTTTATCTTTGAAAGAAAAAAATGCTCTCAGAGAAAAATAATAGAACGACTCATCACACGTTTTATTGCGAGCCTCCCTCTATTGAAAACCTTTTAGGTTTGTCACAGGACTAAATATATTTTATGTCTACCAATTGGTAGCACATAGTCCAGCCCATTAACCCACTGACCTCCATAAATTATGATTTCCTGGCAGGAGCAGTATCCCTGGAAGATTGACACATCCCCAAACGCGCTCCGAGGGTTAACAACACTCCCCAGGATTTTTACAAGACGGCTCCTGATCCGAGACTTCTGTCTCAGGCAGCTCTTTGGAAAATGCTCTCAAAACCTTTGGTGTTTTTAGAGCCCTGACTTCATCCTCGGCAAGGGGAAGGAATGGCATCGTTTCCAGCTGAGCCCATCACGTTATCAGTGGAACAACAAAGCCCTGGTGCTCCTCCAGCACAGCTTCCCTGCAGGGCACCTTCACCAACCCAGCCTTGTCCCCCCCTGAGAGGTCACTGAGTGTCCCTCAGCTTCCCTTTGCTCACATCAGCTTTCCACGGAGCAATCCTCTCACCTGACCCTTAGGGCTCTGTGCAATCCAGCCCTGGCTGTCTCCCACCACCCCTGGCTCCTCTTTGATGTTTATAAATGGATATTGTTAAAAGGAACTTGTTGAGCGAAAGACAAAGGAACTCTATTTACTGGGAAGTTAAGGCTGACTCGATATAAAACCGTACTTTACTCGGGGTGGTGGTGGACATTAGTGGCCAGGCTGATTTTGAGGGCAGATTTTTAAGCTGAAGGCCTCTCATTTCCTATACTTGCACGGCAACTCCAGCACTAACAAGTGGATTCACTGTCAAAGTCATTTTCCTTGCGCCACTGTATCTGAAGTACTTTATATTAATCTATCAAAAGGTCATTGCTCCTTTAGCAAGTGACCATAAATACACACAAATACAAAAACCCTGCTCTGAGCGTGCCATGGATCAAGCTCCCCCAGATCCATATATATTTGCTACTTTGCCATGGAGATATAAAACCAGCTGAGTGATGGGATGGAGCAATAACCCTTCCTGGCCACGGTGCTTTATCTTGGGAGTAGCCAGGGAGGAGCTGATTATTTACACACAGTCCATCACAATAAGCTGCTCCTGGGATATTTTCCAACTCACAGATTCACACAAAGTTTCTTGACTTTGAATTAGAGGTGGTCTCTGCTCTTCAGAGCATCTCTGCTACCGGAGCAGCTGGGCTCCTGCTGGGGACATGGGTTTTTGCTGGGATGGGCAGCTCATCTGTCACCCAAGATTAGAAGGGACATTCCCAGCCAACCAAGGAGTCACCTGCCTGCCTTGACCAAATTCCAGTTTCTTTTCTGAAATAATCCCAACTGCATCCTCATGAATCTCTGTAGGAGAGCAGGGTCAGTTACTGACACAAAGAAGGCTCCTACCTGGAAAAAGGATGTGATTCTTTCTTTGGTAATTTCCTTCATCCATTTAAAGAAGTTCCTTTTTACATTATCACAATGTAACTTGTGTTATTGAATGCTGATTCCTACACTACTTGTGAAACCATATGAATTCTCAGTGGGGTTGTGGCTCCTGAGGATTTCTTTGATGCTCATTTTTCCTGTGGGACAGAACTATCAGGTGAAACTTTTTCAGTCCTTAACCTGGCACAGGAATCTAAAGGTACTTAAATCTTTGTTTGCTCTGCTTAAAAGACAATTTCTGTGGCAAAGGCATCGATGTGTTTGTCTCAGATGAGATTAGCAATTCATTATTCACTGGATCACAATTTCCCATCAAGGAAGAAGCAGCAGTTTTATTTATGGAATGCAACATCTCAGAAAAAGGAGAGGGAATGGATGAGCTTTAAGGTCCTTTCCAGCCCAAACCATTCTGGGACTCTGTGATGATTCTATGAAATAGGAATCAGACCAAAAACACTGCAACAAATCAATAGCAACAAAACTCGAGGGTGATCTCAGGTTTCCCTTTGGGGATTACATCTCCCCTGCCAGAGGAGGAGTCCCACAACCATCCCTGGTGCCCACAGGGTGGAGCTCCCTCCTGCAGCCCTAAAGTGCCTTCCTGCAGGACAAATAATTCCTACCTGGAAGGATAATTGAAATATCCTGTATAACTTTTAACTTACAACCACATTGGATATTTCTTCTTCCTTACCTCTCAAGGGAGTTATGGGGAAGTTATACTTTGGGAATATTATGGGAAAGCAGTAGGACATACCTAAGGTGAACCACCTTAGCTATAAAGCCTCCATCACTAGTGGAGTTTTTCCACTCTGAAGCTCTGTATCAGGAAACACTGAACTCACATTTCCCCTCTACCTGACTGCAAGATATTTAAAATAAAGTGGCTGCAGCTGCCATAACAAACCACCCATCTCTATCCCATCCCCTGGGACAGCTTTCTGCCACTTCTCAGAGTCCAAGTTTCCTGGACAAGCCTTTGGTTCAATAAAATATTTGCTGGATGCAAAACCTGTGCTTGTATTGGGTTTTGTCAAGCAGTTTCCTAATAAAGGGCAATGCATGTTGAGCCTTCATAGTAACTCAGATGTGACACAAATAATACAGCAGATAATTACAGTGCCCTTTCGCTCACCTCAAATTTAAACAAAGGTTAAGCTGCCCTTTAGAAAAGTAAATATTTTCTGTAGTCAAATAAGTGTAGACACCTTTAGAAACAAGGATATATTGCCAAACTAAACTGAATGGAAAATGGTTAGGATAGAATAATTTCAAAATATGAAGGATGCAGAGCTGCTCATCAGCAGAAGCAGCAGCTAGACATCCTGGCATCATGGACTGTCCCTTACCTTACAAAATTCCCAGGCTGGTCTCCACATGTTTTCCAAGAACTGTTGCTTGAAATTTCTGTCCGGTCGCAGCAGATAGGAGAGAGAAATATTAAAAATAAGAAAGTGCATAATCTCCTCGCCCCCTTCAGTCTGGTAAACAATTTATATCAAATTTCATACAACAGAACGAATCCGCGGATCTTTTAGTAATTAAGAAACAGACACTGAGGCTTAAAAAATAAACTTCAGGGGAAATCTCCCATAGTGGCCAGGAAATGGCTCGTAGGTTTTATTTAGTTCTCATAGTCCAAGGTTTAGCTGTGAGGGAGATAAGAGCCAGGTGTGTTTTACACATCTCGTTTGTTTAGTCTGACGCTCATTCAAACAGCACTTTCCAACTCCGAGTTTGCACCCGACTTCTGAAATCTCGGTCTGGGATGAATGGGTGTCAGATATAGTCCCTAAATGAGAGGGATCACCTTTGGGGGGAGGAAATTGTCAGTTATTGCTGGTGTGCCTGGTTTTGGGGGGCTGGAGGGTGGTCAGGCTGCGTTAAGGTGGAATCATGGACTAAACTGAGGTGGAAAGGACCTCCAGGACCATCAAGTCCAACCTTTGGCTGATCATCACCACTTGCACTAAAGCAAAAATCCCACATTTACTCGTGTTTTGGACATTTCCAGGGATGGTGACTCCAGCAGATGGTCCAGATAACCAGCAAAAAGTCAGTGTTGTCCAATGGATCCTCTCACACTAAAGACAAAACCACCCTGAAGGTCCCTTCCAAGGATTTAGGCCCAAATAACCTCTCTTTGCTGAACTACCTGGTGAAAAGCTGATAAATGTCCAAATATATCTGATTTTCCCCTTGGAGATGAGCAAGGCTGAGTCCCCTTTTGGATGGGGGAGGCAGCTGAGTGTGTGGGAAGCTGGAAGCTGGGAAGAGATCCATCCTCCACGGATGCACGGGATGAGGCTCCATGGTTGCAATTCTTCAGCCAGATGTCGCATTGACAGGGGCAGGTAGAGGCCCTGTAAAGCAAACAGAGATGTTAAAAACATTGGTTCTTAATATTTTGCCTTTCAAGCACCTCTGGCTTGAAGAATTGCCTTGTAATTTAAGGGAATTGCAAGATATTTAGTCAAGAATCACTTTATACACAAAAAAAGAGGGGTTAATTTGTGCCAGTGACGTTCACAATGCTCCAAGACGGGGCAAATCAGGAGAAAACAGGTAAAATATCCATTATTACCATTCCAGTGCTGGCTAACCTGACTTTCAGGCCCTGCTTGAGTCTCCCAATCCTACGGGTATAAGTCACATCCAACTTCAACTGTTGCATTTTGACAAGTATTAATCGTGCCCTTCTCCGTTTGATCCACTAAAAAAGAAAAAAAAATATTCAATGAATTTACACCCTGTTACTTATTCATGACCAAGTTGTGCCCCTGAATTTTAACGTGCCGTGCCTTAAACCATCAGCTGTATATCTGCTTTATGTGATGCTCCTACGTAAGCTGGCAGTCCATCAATTCAGTGTCCATACATTTCTTTGAAAGCTATATTATAATTAGAGCTTAGGTTAATACTATTCCGTACCCATAAAACAGACGTAAAATAATTATAACTCATTTAGCGAAATTAGAAAAAGAGCAATTATTAGGCTCCCATTGTGAGGCTTTGCTGTGAGGGACAGATAATCTGTCTGCAAGATGTACTCGAAGAACACCCATTTTGAAAGAAATAAAGTAGATAAATTACTGTTTTGTTTGGGTTTGAGAAAACTTGGGCCCATAAATACAAGTTCAACAAACATAAAAGGATGTGTGCAAGGGAAGTGAAAGTTCGACTGCAAGAAGAGAGATTAAAGTATTTAGATGAAGCTTTCCTGACAAGGCCTCTCAGGATGTTGGGAAGTTGGATTTGTTAAGGTTTGCAAGGCATTAAATATGACAGGGATGTGGACAAAGGCCTATAAACTTCCAACTAAACGTGAGGATGTGCATGGTTGGAGCAGGAGGGAGTGGCATCAGCAATGCTGACGTGAGCCTCGGCACACTGGGAGTGCAGCACTTCACAGAATCCCAAAAAGGTTTGGGTTGGAAAGGAATTTAAAGCTCATCTCAATCCTGCCATGGACAGGGACACCTTCCTCTCCACCAGGTTACTCCAAGTCCTATCCAACCTGGCCTTGGACACTTCCAGGGATTTCTGACAGCTTTAATCAGGTTTTTATATATCAGGATTTCTCATTTTCTGAGCTCCTGATATGCTGAGATATCCATTTATATGGGAAGAAATCACATTTTGCTGGGAACACACCCTCCAGACTGAAATAGAGCTTAGGACTGTATTGAGCCAACAATTTGGCCACTTACACTTCCTCTGATAGGAGCCTAAAAGAGAGCAAAATTTCTGATGAATCAGCAATTGAAATGATGCCTTTTTCTGGCACACTCTTGTCCAGCTGCTGCTCACACAGAGGAAAAATCCCCAATATTGTTATTTCCAACCCTTAAAGGAAGGAAAGCTGAAGGCTTTCCTTAGCCTTCAGCTAAGAGGGGTTTTCCCCCTCCCTTCCAAGTGCAGGATCTTTGCATGCCTGAACTGTGACTCGGATCTTTGGTCCTCTGTGTTTTTCTTTTTTGTGCACTTCTAGAATAGAAAATCGCATGTTGAACTGGAAGAGAGTAGGTTTAGATTAGATATCAGGAAGAAATTCTTCTCTGGCAGAAGTTTCTCAGAGAGGTTTTGGCTGCCCCGTCCCTGGAAGAGTCCAAGGGCAGGCTGGACAAAGCTTGGAGCAACCAAGTCAGGAGGGGGAACTGGATGAGTTTTAAATTCCCTCCCAACCAAATCATTCCAATATTCTGTTATTGACCAACCTATGCCATTTGTAAGGAAGTTTGACTTTGTCTGCCTCAAAGGAGCTCTGTAAATGCCAAATGTTTCCTCAAGAATTCCTATGAGAGGAAAAGGAAGAGCGAAAAAAAATCCTGCTCAGGGCAGACAGAGCCCAACCCAAAAAGCAGAGACCCAACCAGTCACAGGGAGATCAGTGGGTTCAAGAAAACGTGTAAAACACATTGTGCTAAACACAACAGAGCACGGAAAGGCTCCTGCTAACATTAAAAACCACAATGAATTAAACACCAAACGGCTTTAAAGTGCCTGTAATTTATTCCAAGCAACTCCACGCTGATATTTCTCATTTCTTTTGGAGTCAGCGCATTTACGATTCGTATTTTCAGTCTTCTCTCTGCAGTGGAGAGAGACAGAAGGAAGCCTCTACTATCAGGCTGATTTCAAAAAGCTGCAGGTAAAAACATCAAATGTCACACAAGATAGCAAAAATTTATCAAACTCCATGAAATTCTTTGTTTCTTTGGCATAATTTCTTTGGAATGCTTTTGAACTTCCAAAGAATCCTGTCAATTCCTCCCTGCTTAATTTATAGCAACGTTGGAAATCAATCAGAATTAAAATCGAGCTGTTTTGTATACCAAAAAAAAAGGGGAAAAGCACATACAAAACACTTGTATTTTTTTAAATGTGTGTGTTATCCCATGATTTCTATGCCCAAGTAAAACCTCATTTATTGGTTTGTGTTGTAACACAATTTCTCATTAAATGAACCCATGGAAACAGAAGTGTGGTGAGGGAAATTCGGCACTCCCAACATTTGTAAAAGTGGGGAGGGTTGTGCTGGGTTCCTGTTTAAACACTGGGAATGTGCTGCTGGAACTGCAGGACTGGGGAACGACCCCACTTCACCGCTAATTTCACTTTCCAAGCCACTGGAAAATTCTCCAAAGCTTCCTGTTCAACAACACAGAAGACAAGTTCAGAGACCTGGTACCTCTGACAGTTGTGAAAGACAGGGAAAAAAAAATGAATGACGTCCTCCAGAGGATATTTTTCTGTCACTTAAGCAGTTTACATATTTCTCTGTTTTTACCGTATTTTTCTTCTTCTGATCACCAGGGATCGTGTGTGAGTTTAGGGTCATTAGGGCTCTGTCTAGTGCCAGACAGATTCTGCTGCAGTCAGATTTTTATGATGACAGCATGAAATTTTTGGAATGCACTGGTGAGTTGTGGGACTCTTGTTAGACTGTCATTAAAAAGAAAAAAAAAATAAATATATCCTCGCTTGTACTACGAGCAGGGCTTTGGCTTTAAATTTTGCAGAATACAGATGATTTCTTAGAAGAGGTGAAAAAAGTAGCAAGTAAGCTTAATAATTAGCATTCAAAAGTAAATTGAACTGATTATTTCCATCAAGAGTGAGGGAATATAAATTTTTTTCAGGGTTAAGAGACAGAGAACAATAGTTGAGAAAACACAAAATAAATTTAAAAAAGGAGAATATGACATTTTGATTTAATTATTTTTTTTCCTTCTGTCTCTTTCCCCTTTCTTTTCAGTGTTTCAATCTGCTCTCCCTATCCTTGGGGAGCACTGCTTGAACCTGCATTTGTGAGTTATAAGCTCTCTGTACTGTACATAGCAGTTGTTAAGGATCAACTGATTAACCATTTTATCCAAGATTTACAGGACTCATTCCAATTTTTACAACTCCATGTGGTTTTTAAATATTGTAATGCTTTCACCCAATATGTTTTCTGTCTCCCAGCTGTAAAACAATACCTATTGGCTTGGGGGGAGGGAATTTATTTTTTGTACAATTTTGGTAGAATACGATTTTTTTTGCGCGCTGCTAGCAGCATCTTCTGGGAAAGAGGGAAAAAAGCCTCAAGATGAAATACTGTTCTGCTCATTCCTTGCTCATTCACTTGGGCCAGTGAAATATAAACATTTGTTACCGCACTGAACAACCCAGGAAGGGACAGAGGATGGGATTCACAAATTCACCTGTTTTGTTGGCTTAGAAGACCCCTTAAATTCTTTCATATTTTTAATATCCTTTTTTTTTTTAAATTTAGAAACAAAGGACTCACCTAACACATGTCAAACTCAAAAGATTTGTCTGTGTGGGCATTTAAAACTCTTTTGTTGGACTGTGGGTTTATATCAAGACTCCAAGGAGAAGGCATGGTTGGAATTCATGCCCCTCTGCACGAATTTTTTTAGGAACAGTATTTTCCATTGGGGTTTTCCTTTCCCTTCACAATAACTCAAAAAACTCACAAAACAAAAGGTACAAATTGACCTAAAGAACTGGTGAGTAAATTTAACACCAAAAGATTGTCTTGGGGTGATGCTCTGACCACTCAGCCTTTGTTTTCTAACGGCCCTAAAAGCAAAGTCCTTCCTTCAGGAAGTTCGGGCGTGTTTTCCTGTGCATCTCAATTTCTAAGGGTTGGGTTTGAGTTGTAAATTTTAAATATTTACTCCTTCAGCTGATGTCAGGGCAAACATTCAAGCCTTTATCCCATCATGCTGCTGTAGAAAGGATTTCCAGAATTGCCTGTTTATCACCACCACCATCACTGATAACGCCGTAATATTGTGATCACATTATCACAACACAGCAGCTAATACAATAAGAACATAATGATTGTAATTATAATTTCAGCTAATGTTATTTAGTGTAATACAACAACGCTCTAACAAGTATAATAATAAAAATAATACTTAAGATCCTGAGCAGGAACAAACATGCTGCTTGGGCTGATGTGCAGTGTACACTTGGCTGTTGATTTCACAATAAAATCTAAATACTATCAAAGAGCACCAATTTGCCTCCCAGGAACTAACCAGGCAGGACAAATTTGAATTGGTTTATCCTGCACTCTTTGTGAGTTAAGCTAAATTCATGTTTACCACAGGGCAGAGCCATCAGTGCCCAGTTAACCCACACTGGAGCTTTTTTAATATCCTGGGTTTCTACATGGCCGGATGGGCCCTTCTTAATTAACACTGGAGCATCTTCATTTCACTAAAAACACAAACAAAATTAAGACATGGTCAAGCACACGGTCACTAATTAAGGCATGGTCAAAAAAAATGCTCAGATCTGGGGTTCTGTGATCCCACCCCACTGACTGGATATTGATGGGAGTTATGAGCCACCAACAGATTTCAGCTCCTTCTCTGCTCCTCAAAAGAGAATCCCCTAAGGATTTGGAAGAACATCCCAAAACTGGGGACATTCAGGATGCAGGAGAGCCACATTCAGATCTAAACCTGAATTATGGCAAGGCTCCTGCAGTTTTTAGTGTAGCTCACTTTGCCTCACATGCTCCATCTGGTACCTGGAAACTCTTCCAGAAGAAACTTCTTTAAAACTGGTGTTAAGTGACAATTCGACTCTTGACTAAAAGCCTTTACACAAATAATCTCCAGTAAAATCCACAAAGCTCTCCCTAGGAAGACAATGGGGGTTTTACAATTATTGTATTTGTATGGGAAAATACAAATATTTACAAATATTGTATTTGTGGGGGAAGAGTTTGGAGCTGAAATGTGCTGACACTTGGACTTCCAACCCACTCAGAGATTTTCCGTTTTCCTCTGTGTTAAATAATGGCATTTTCTTCCTAATATCCTATTTCTCCAAGGGGAGCTGGGAGGTTCCTGCAGGTACCAATCCAGAGGGCACCACAGAGGAAAGGAAGAATATTAAATCATACAGAGCTGCAAATAAAAAGTGCAAGAGCATCTAAATATAAAAGTTAAGTTTATATGTATCATAATAATTAAGAATCTTGCAGGATCTGTGTCAAACCTTTCACGCCAGGATCTCTTCATTCTTCCTGTGGTGCTCTGCAACCTCATATTCCCACAGAACTTCTCCCAGCACTCACCACCTTAAATTGCCCATTACAGAAACATAGATTGCATTTTTAATTTTTCAGTGCAAACTGCAATGATATTCTTCAGAGAAAAGCACCCAAAATCTGCTTTCCTGTGAAAAATTTTTTCTTGTGATGTTTTCTTTTTGCAACAAATTTCTTTTGCCTGTAACATCCCCACGAGTTTTGACTGATGAGCTATTCCTAACATTATTGCACTGATAAGAATTCCACAATATTTTAATTATTTGACCACTGCAGGTTTAAAAAAATTAACCCAGGACTCTTAACTGAAAGAAGAACCTGAAAACTTCAATTTTTTTCACAGTTTTTCTTGACTTTATCTGAAAGTGCTGGACCAATCTATACCCTGCCTTACCTTTGAGCTGTTTCACATGGATCCCATCTCTTTTTATTGGACTCTTGATGCCCACTGATGTTTTATGCATAATGATGCTCCAGTTTAATTGAGCTGTAAGCTTCAGTTTAATTATGAGCCTTCATGATACCTTCAGCACTTTTTCTTCTCTGATTACTGTAACTGGTTCTCTCCAACCCCTTTAAAATCCTTAATCTATTAAACCACTTGTAGACAAGTCATTTTTAGGAGAAAGTCTAATTACTCTGTTGCAATTATCTTAATGCATCCTCAGTATTTAGAGGAAAAAAAAAATAATAACCTGAGTGAAATGCATTTTGTGGACTATTCCAGACATTCCCATTTAATGATCTGAGTCATCCTGCATCTCTGCTGTACTTGAAATGAATTTATGTGGAGAAAGTGGCACTCCAAGTCCTCCTCTCCTTGGTTAAATTTCTGATCATTAAATTTCCCATAGATTTTAGAGCTGTGACCATCAGAATCAGTGGGTAATTCTGTTCTTTCAGTGCATGAAATTCTTATTCTTTCTGTTTCAGAGATGGAAAAAAGAGGTAAAAATTTAAAAAAAAAATCACTTAAAAATGTCTTAAGTGTTTTTTCAAAAACCCAACCATGAACCTTTCAACAGATCAGCTTTGCCAAAAATCTGATGGGTTTCATAGAAGAAAAACAATGGAAATTAAAATTATCTATATTTGAAAAAGATAATATTTGTACTCATATTTACAGCTTCTATAAAACCAGAGTATCTCAAAATAATGACGTTTGATCCAGTCAGTTCTCTCAAGAATAAATTCTTCCAATACTTATAATTTCATATATTTCATGCACAGCCCCTTCCTACTCAATATTAATAATTAGTGATCATATAAAATATGTTTCCTCACAGTTTTGAGCAGGATCTTGGGTGTTGTTTCTCTATCATACACTCTGAAATAATAATTTGTAAGAAGTGTTTATACTTTTTATGGCAATATTTAGTCAATTTTGAAATTATCTATAAAATAGTAACACTTTACAATAAACTTCTTACCAAAAAAAGAAAAAGAAAAGGAAAAGAAGAGTAAAATTAATAGAAAGCACAATCACCTAAGTTCTCTTAGATCCAAATCCTGTGGACTTTTCCTGACCCTGAGATTCCTGCTTAGCTGAAATATTTTAAAATTCTCCCTGAGAGTTTGAAAATTAGTTTCAAAATTAACCAACACATACAATTCAAAAACCCAAAGAAAAGGTGTGTGAACTTGGAATTTTTTGTAATTATTTTATATCTCCTTTTAAAAATTTAGTACATTTTATAGCTATAAGTTAAACTACGTAGTGACTACAAATATAAATATATTAATGATTTAACTAGTAATTAAAGCCTAAAATAAAAAGGAATTCACACTAAAAAGCAAAACACACCAGACTAACAAATGTGTGTGAGGGAGGAGGGAGCTGTACATTGTTTTAGTTCAGTCAGAGCTGAAAACCAAATAAAATCAAAGCTCTCTGTATTTCAGTGCCTTAATATTGTTTGTCTTAATAATGCTCTGTGATTTACATTGGCATATGCATTGTGAGTGTGGAAAAATAAAAATAAATTCATTTTATAAATTGAGAGGGCAAGGTTCAGCACTTCTAATTTCTAAAGTTCTTCTCTCTCCAGTTCCAATTTCCTCACTTCTCCTTGTACAAGCACAGCCTTAATGTTACACAAGTTGCAAGGAATTGACCTTTATTTAGGATATTCCTTCCCTCATTTTAGGATTTCAGGATTCATCACTTGTTACCTAATTTATAAACTTGTTTTCTGCAACAGGGATCTTGACGGGGGTTTTTTTCCTCGTTTCTTCACTTGATGCCCACATAATTATCTGCCTGTTTGGTTAAATTCCTGAATTTGGGATCCAATAAATTCCTTGCATATAAATGAGCATATCGAGTACAAGGAACAGATCAATTCCAAATCAGTGATTTGTCTTCTTGCATTACAGGGGACTTTTCTCCAAAGGCATCACTTTGCGTTTTGCACTTCACCAAGTGCAAGACTGAGCTTGCAGTTCTGGGGGTTGCTGAAATGTCCTGCTCTCCCTCAAACCCTGCAGGATTTGCTGAAACAATCCTTGTGGAGGACAACCCTGGTTGCCTAAGGAAATGCAGAATACAGAAGTTTACAGCTCATCAGCAAGTCCTGGTTATGGTTTGTTCTTTATTGTAAAAAAGGGCTGAGAGATTTCCCTGTCTCTTTCTGCTTCTGTTGTCTTTTTAATTTTTCCCCTTTTTTCTTTTTCGTTTTTCTGCATTTTCTTTGTCATTTAAGCTTTTAGCAGCTTCAATACTGTCACTCAAACTCCTGGCCAAATGTGTCCAGAGAGTGTTCAGATTTTCATTAGAAACATATTTTAAATCTATAAAACTCTTCTTGACCAGCGATCTCATTTTATATCCAGGAGAGAGGGAGAGAGAAATTCCCATTGACAAAATAAATGCTCCACATTTTTCTCTGCTCCTTCAAAGCAGGCTTTCCATAATACATTTATAGTGTTAGTGTTGTGAGATGATTTTTTAGGCAGGAGTTTCTTTCCAGGTCCATAACACAGATCACTAAATCTTGTGGTGGGGCGACGCCGAGCGAGCCCAGAGCAGAGCGGAGCAAATGATGACAATTCTCAAAAGCAGGAGCACTTTCCTGCCAAAAACCCCCTCGCAGCTGCCTCTTCATTTCCTGGGGAAGTCAAGGTGTTCCCCTGGACCCACTTTTTCCAGCTCTGTGATTAGGCTGTGGTGTTGCTGTGTAATAAATGCAGATCAATTCAGCCTCGTTAGCGCGGCCCCGGCCGCGTTCCTGCAGGCTGGCGCCAGCCTCATCTGCGAGGGTGGGCAGCTCTGGGCGCCTGGATGTGCCAGCAGCCACAGCTGCTCTGCCTCTGCTCCTCAGGGTGCTCCTTCTCCAGGGCTGCTGCTGCTCTCTGGGTGCCCACACTTCCCAAATTCCAGCCCCACAGGGACATGGGGACATGGGACGCTGGCATTGCCGCTACGCGCTCCTCGCTCCTTCCCCAAGCGTCTGCCTCACTGGTATTGATGCCCTGAAGTTCTAACTTTTATATTTTCCAGATCTCTATTGCTTTAATGGATAACTCTAAAACTCCATAGCCTGGCAGCTACTGTGCTACCACGTTAGCCAGACAAAACAACTTCTCTCTAGGCCCAGACTCCAAGGACGCCCTGTTTTTCCAAGGCCCAAAAATGTAAACAACTGTGGGCAGCAGTGAGGAGAGAGAGGGGGCAAACTGAAGAATTACCTGAAGCTGTAATTGGACAATTGGCTTCTGATATGCAGATGGATCAAGTTTATATCCATCCAAAAAACACGTTAGTCATCCATCTTTAGGTGTAGTCTCTGGGAGTCTCTTGCACTGCCCAAGGTGTCCCCTGTGAAGGCATTTCAATAAATACCTACTTTATTCTTGTAACTCTGTCTAGCATCTGTTCTAGGCAGCCTTCTCCAGGCATCAGTATCACACTACTCCTGATAAATCAGCTTTCCCTCAGCTGAATTTCCACCTTTATCCTGGTATCACACTACTTGTGATTAATCAGCTTCCCTCCACCTGAATGTCCACCTTTAATCTGGTATCACACTACTCCTGATAAATCAGTTTCCCCCCACCTGAATTTCCACCTTTAATCTGGTATCACACTACTCCTGATAAATCAGCTTCCCCACAACTGATTTTCCACCTTTATCTCTTTGCCCATACTCCAAAATGCACCCTGGAGTAGCCAAAGGAATCTGCACTCTTCAACCATCCTGGTTTTTGGTACTCT
Source organism: Drymodes brunneopygia (assembly GCA_013400955.1). Taxonomy (NCBI): domain Eukaryota; kingdom Metazoa; phylum Chordata; class Aves; order Passeriformes; family Petroicidae; genus Drymodes; species Drymodes brunneopygia. The sequence continues at coordinate 45,628 of VZTZ01022836.1, read as the reverse complement.
GAGCACCAGCTCAGACACACAAAGAATTACAATCTGATTATTGCAACTTCCAGCATGCAAAAAAAAAGCAGTATTCAGGCACTGAGGTGATATCAGAGCTCAAATGAAACACTTTTACGATGCCAAAACCTTCTCCTGGCTTTTTGTCTGACCCAGGTCTTACCTTGCTGTACAGGGAGTTCCCATCCATCATTATTCCATCTTCAGAGGAATCAGGCAGGAGAATGTGTCCTCTTCTGTCCCTTTATTTGCTACTTCGAGGTGACAAACCTGGGAAAGGTTTGAAAAGGTGTTTCTGAAATTTTTTGAAGATTTTTTTTCTCTCAGAAACTGACTTACTAAACTAAATCCTTCTCAGTTATCTCCTGCAAAGGTTAAACTGTGGCAAAATTGAAAGTTCAGTTGACACTAGAGAAATGGAATAAATTGCTGCAAGCACTGGTAAATAGAAATACACTCAAATCCAAAAAAGAAACTCAACACAATTCCCTAATAATTAATCACAGGAAAAATTCATGCGCCTCACCTTCGCTTCAGGACTTTAAATCAAGTTTAATACTATTTTTAATACTATTTTTCTAAGAGATTATGCTTCAGTTCAGCACAAGGTGATGAACGATGTAGAAATGGGTGAGACCTACAAGTTGATGCTACAGAAAATCAGCCTGGAGTTTTGCAAAATTTGACTGTGCTATTACAGGTACAGCATTCTCTGTATAAGAAATTATCTTACTCTTCAAAACCATATCAAAACTATATCAAAATTATGTATCTTAATCTTCAAAACTTCACACCACCAGCATGAGGGGTAGTTGATACACCTGAAACGTAATATTCTTATATCTCCAGTAATATTTTGCCAAAAATGTGGGGTTTGGCTCAGAACATCAATCTAAATGAGTGATGTCAACTATCACTAGTTCATAATTTTGATGGAATATCAGTCACTTATCTAAAACCTGTAGAAAATAGAAGATTAATAACTGGTTTGTTGCATGTTTAGCTGGCTGAATAAAGAGCCAATGTTTTCCAGATATTTCCTGCTGGACAATGCCTGAATCTGGTGACACTGGGTGTCAAACCAGCACAGAGCAGAACAGAATTTAACCTGGGGATATTTCAGCTGAACTTGGCCATGATATTTTCTTCCCAGCAGCAACTTTTTTGCACACCCACAAACTTGGGGATGATTGCAACCACATTTCTCTACCTCCAGCTATAGAAAACCCTCCATGAAATTCATCCTTGCGTCCCAGAGTAGATCCTCTGTGGATGTTTCTCACGGCTTGAAATTCGGATTTTTCAATTTGAAAAGTGTAAATTTTGTATCAGATCAAAGCACAATTAAAAAATATTTCTCTGCTTCATAATCAAAACTGTGAAATTACACAAAATCCATGTGTATTTTAGGGTCAGTAGGGGCCATTACCACACCCTTTCTAATAAAAAAAACCCAACATTTTATTCAAGACTAGATTCTCCCGAGCAATAATCACTTCATAATTCCCCAGGAAAATATTTACTTAAAAACTCACAGGGAAAATATATTTCATTGGGGGAAAAAGCTGCTGAATTTAAGTAGCACAGCAAAACACTGTGTTTTGACTGGCATTCTACAGTTATTTTTTCATAACTTTTAATAATGTGTTTCACTTCTGGTTTGTTCAATAAACAGCTCAATCACTTGATACTGAAATCACTCTCAAAATTTATTTCCTTCTATCAGCCATACGAAGCAGTTTGTTATTTATAGGATGAATGGTATTATTGTAGGGTTTTCCACGGATGTTGAGTGCCCACTACTGACTGCTAGCCTGACCTTGGGAAAAATAAGATTACAGTGACTTATTTTAAAAGAGTTTTACCAAGAAATTAATAGACTTTATGGAGGAAAAAGTAGAGAAAACAAATCTAAATTAGTGGATTTCGCTTGAGAACTCATTTCAGCCTTTTTGGTGGGATCTGGGGTGGGGGTTGGTGTGTTTTAGAAGGTGTCAGAAGTATTTAAAAATACTAAATTTGATTATTTCTTTCTGCTCTTGTCTACGAATGCCCTCTGACAAAGGATCCCTGGAGAGTTGGGTGTGACCTGGTGCCCAGGATCTTTCAGGACTCCCAGATTTTTTCAGTCCAAGCCCATGACAGACACTTTTCCTGCTGTCTCACTGCCCAAGAGATGCTGGGCAGGGTCTCCTTGGTGCAAATCTTCTGCCTCATCAGGAAAAATTCCCTTTTAGAGACCCTCCCTTCACTGCAGGATGCACCCAGCTGATATCAGGAGCTTTCTCTGGAACAGCTCACAGCTCCAAACCCTCATTCCAGCTCCTGCAGCCAAACTCAAAAGTTTGGGATTTTTTTTTTTCCCAGGGAAAATCAGGACACATCTCTGACATTGAGACATTTCCCTGATATTCCAGAGAAATCCTGAAACTGTCGTGTTTGCACTTGGAGTAAAAGCTCTGTCTTTGCACAACCACTCTTGGATTATTTCAGATCTCTAATTTTATTTCTAGGGCCCGTAAAGTTACACATGTCATAAGCTACAATCACTCTGAGTGTACTTACAGTAAATTCATGCCAAAGGATGGATGCAATAAGGGAAACTGATCCCACAGAACCAGGGGAAAAGAAGAAAGAAATTACAAGAAAATTAAACAACAACACTGTTAGAGAGAGAGAAATAAATTACAAAAGCCTTGTAGAATTGTATTATCTTTCCTTCTGGAAATATCTCTGCTCATGTCTAATCTTTTTCCATAATAGTTTTGTAATGGTAGATCTCAATCATTTGTTAACACACCCTGGTGCAATCAAATCCTCTTTTTTCCCCCTCTGCTGTGCTGTGTTGAGAAATTCCAGTTCCTAGGAAATTTCTTTCACCAGCAGCTCAATTTCAACAGTGCTCAATTTAATTTCATGTAAACTGGTTCAGCATGGTCTGCTCATTCCTGTAAATCTCAAATTTGAACTGGTGATGTTTTCAAATTTTGGGTGTAAAAAAAAAAATCTTGATTTTTTTTATTTTTGGAAAGATCATTCATGAAAATATTACATAAAAGAAGTTTTAAGTCTGATCTTTGATTATCTCCCCTGATTTTCTTCCAGCCTGTCTGTCCTCCTTTTATTGCACTCCAATTTATATTTGCTACAGCTGGTCCTACAGAGATACCATAATTATCCCAATGTTTCTATCAATTTGCAAATGGTACCACCTCAAATTATTCAAGTTGTAAATACCAGATTTGACCTTAGAAGTTTCAGTTCCCAGAAAACACAACAGTTAGAACACAATGCCCAGATTATAGATTTTATAGACAGCAAATAAAGTGAATAGATACAAGCAAATGTACAAATTCTTACCAAATTAACCTCAGAATTAATGCAATGAGAGTTTTTTAAGAGGTTATAAAACTCCCACAGGAAAAGACTGAAATTGCTTTGGACCAAGCTCCAAAAGGTGCAGAACTGCAGTGAATTTTGTATTAGAACATATGTTAACTGTACAACTCCTTTGCAGCCTGAGTGATGCAGTTTATATTTAGGAAATGTAAAAACGTTCCTGATCTCCAAAGCTGAGCCCCATTTTAATCCCATCCATGGACAGACACTGCTGGAAAGTGGCATTAAAAATTCTTAAAATCACTGCAGTTCATCATTGGACTCTATGACTTCAGTTTACTCTGGAATTCTAAAAAATTCCATGAATCTACCAGCTACAAGGGTATATTTTTTTATTTTGTTTTTGTTCTACAGATCACTATTATAGAAGCAGACTGCAGCTCATGATGATGCAACTGCAGAGGGAGATTTCCAAATAAAGATCTGAAATCTTTCCCCTTTCATTGAGAAAAGGATGAAGCCTCTTTCCACCCGTGCAGTTGCAGGTGTTTACAACACATTAACTCATAAAATAAACTTCTGGTATTAGAGAGCAGGTAATTTTTCACAAAATGAAAAAAAAAAATTGGCCTTTCCTGCTTTGGAAAATGACATTTTCTGACACTGATGGAAATCTTCCAATCTTTCCTCACGCAAAGAGGAAAAGCATCCTGGAAAACAAAAAAAATCATTCCCATTTGGGCAAGTTTGTCCTGTTAGTTCCAACTGCAGAGAGAAGCGCGATGCCGAATCTTTGGCTGTGCACGAGCATCATAAACTGCCTGAGGGACTGGCAGGAAGGGACAGAAAAAACAACAGCTCCAGCCATTTGCACATCAGAACACAGCTGGAAGGAGAGATAAAAATGATACCCTCCTTCTGCACAACCTTCCTGTGTTTGGAGCACTTGGGGAAGATTTTATTCTTCTCTGGAGAGTGACTGCCCACAAATCAAGCTGCAGATTGCGCTGGGAAGGGCTTGTCTGCTCTTCCAAATTGGACATCTCCCTCTTGCAGGTGGACAGTGTGGAAAAAGGAAAAGGAAACACAGAGCTAGAGGAAATCAAGAATGGAAAAGGAAACACAGAACAAGGGAAAATCAAGATTTGGGTCAGAAATTTGAGGGCAGCAAATGTGAGGGATGTAAAGGGACCTTTTCTGTACAAATCTTTTATTAATGATTTCTCTTTAATGACTGAGCAGTGAATTGGCTGAATCCTGCTCTGGAAGCCCATCCTCATTGCTTTGACACAGAACACATCCAGTATCCCAAACCCAACAGTTTATCTGTTTGTCTTGCAGGAAGTCAAAAGTCTTTACCAATAACATCGAGCTGTTCTATTCCTTATTAAAATTAAATTTCCATTAAAAGCATGCCCAGTCTGTCAATGCTAGCAGTCAGTTTTTCAAATTGAAACCAAGAAATTTCAAGATAAAGCTATAAGAGTAGAGAGAAATGGAGATCAGATTCTTATTATAGTTACCACCTACAGAAAGAGCTGAATCCATACCCAGAACACTTCACTTCAGGAAACCCTTTGGGATTTTGGGGCCGGGAATGCAAGAGGAATCATATTTATCCTAGATGGATCCACTCCAATGGTCCACCAAGCCCAGCAGCTCCAGTCCCACCATATTGCACCACGTTTCCACAGCCCAGGGTAGGGGTAAGGGATTCCCTGCCCACTCAGGGATGGAGTTACATTTCTGGAAATACAAGTTTACCCAAAAATTCTTGCAGGTGGAGTGCCATGGTTGAACAGCACTTACAGGAAATCCTGAGGCCCTCATGAAATTGCACTTTCTAGGCAGGATGGGAACTCCCACAGTCACTAATTACACACCCTGGAGAACTGGTCCCATTTCAAGTCTCCCAGTGGATATTCTTGTGGTACTTTTATTTTCTCCCAACAACTGCAACATTCTCCATCAATCATTTGGATGCATTTGGCATCCACTCCAAGATGACTCTGTCAACCCAAATATAAACCATTTATGCCCAGGCACAGCACTCCCTGGATTTCCTCAGTTCATTCTTTAATTGTGGGTTGTGTTTCCTCTCATGCAACTCCGAGCAAAGCTGGTCGCTGCACTTTGCATTGAGTAAACACAAGCCTGTCTGCTGGTTCAAAATGCTGGAGATTTATTTAAAAATAAATAAATTAATTAAAAACCCCACCAAGTTTAACTTCATTTTTTTTAATAAAACCAGTCTCCTTCTGATCTTCATATGATAATAAACTTTCCTAATATTTTCCGTTGAAGATTAATACACTTCTCTAGAAAGTTATATCTAATTTATGTGACTTTAAGGGTCATGCTTTAATAACAATGATGAAACACGATTATTACTTCCTAATGCTGAAATTACAGTTTTTACATTGTAAATTTTTCCTGCTATGCGCCCTGTGGCACTAACATTTTTATCACTCCATGTGTTTCTAGTTTTAAAACCTTTACCCCTGCTGTTTGAAAAATATTTCTCATTTTCGTCCCCTATGGAGTACAGAAATCCCTAAAGGCAAACCATTAGTGATCTTTCTGCCTTTTCCCAAACACTTATTATGATCACCAGTGTTGCTTCCACTGCCTCATTGGCTTTTGGTAAAGTATGCAAATGAGATGTTCAAAATACACACTTTTTGCAACTGTGCAAGTTCATACTGATTTATAAAATGGGAAGGCTATTAAAGTGACTGAAAATGTCAGCAAGATTTATGCATGGGTGACAAATTGTATTGGAAATGCTCGTTTTGAACGTGCTGGCCTGGGTTCCTTCTCTTTTTTAAAAAGTATTGGATGTGATACACTTGCTTTAAGGCCATTTGCCCCTCCCATCTCCCCATTTGTTTTAAATAGACTCTGACAGTGGCTTTTTGACCAGGAAAATAAACAAAACTCTTCTCATTGATTGTTTTGATCGTGGAAAGCAGAAATCATTTCTCTTCTTACTTGTTTCCATCCGTGAAAACATTTGGGAACGTGCTTTCACCTTTCCTTTGGGATGAAACTCTCATGGCCCAGACAGCACCTTCCAGGAAAAAAAACCATATCCAAATACCATGAAGACTATTAAAAAAAAATCAACACGTGCCATCCACAAATAGAACAGCTACTAAATTTGCCAAACACGGATAAGGCAGACATGGAATTAGAAGAAAACCAGCAAAGAACCCCTGTGCTACAATTGCATGATAAAATAAAATAAGTTATAAATCAATGAAAACGCTGCAGCGGATTTCACAACAGCAAAGAAATGATGGAGGAATTTATGAGGGATCATTTCAATTGCAGCATGAAAGGCAAAAGGAACCTTGTCACTGATGTTAAAGAGAAAAGGTTTAGAGGCCCATAATCAAACATCCCATTATCAAATATGAACAGTCAGAAATGGTGTAAAGAAAGAAAACCAACAGACTATTGAATGTCCTGAGACACTCGTACACAATCTCAGAGGTGCAATGAGAAATACTGATCTGACACCAACGTATTTACAACTCCTGTCAACATGAACCACATTATGTGAGGTTTTAACCACTTGAAAGCCTGGCATGTGCTAACAACACCAATATTAAGGGAGAGAAGCTGTGCTTTTGTGATTGTTTTCTCCTGTACCCGTGCACTCGGTTTGGTGCAAATCCCACTCCTGTGAAAGCTTAAACCAAGGCTTGGGTTTATGCAGAAATCCCAGAGCGCGGGGTTTGAGCCACCCAGCCCCGTGCTCAAGGTATTTAAGAGCCTCCTGACAACAGACACCAGAGTTTTAACAGAATTTAGGGGCACATAAATGCAAAAAGAGCTTTTAATGACCTGTTCCTCACTTGGTTTTGTTTTTAAAGCTGCACAGGAGTGAACACACCCCAGAGTTCAGTGCTGTGATCGTTTGGGTACCCACAGCAACTACAGATGCATTCTCCCTCTTCCCAACCTCAAAATGCTTTGAAAGTTATTCCACAATCCTTTGCATTGAAAAATTCAATACTGAGAACTTAATTCTACTTTTTATATTCAGATCAGTCAGTACCAGTACCATTATTGCTCTGATTTTCCTAATTAGTTCATTAAGTTGCATAATAATTGGTTTACTGCCACCCACTTTTTATGATGCCAGAACTGTGAAAATAAAATTGATTTAGGGCCTTATTCTGATCTATTATGCTTATTCACTCCCATATCCTGGTGCTTGCTGCAGGTTTTTTTCCCCTTCATCTCTCAAAGTCTGCATATTTTCCCCCGGTTTCACTTAAAATGCAGCCCATATTCCAGTTTTATATAGGTGGGTTTCAGATGTGCATTTGACAAGTAAAAACAAATAACCAAAGCATCATGGAAAACATCTGTCTCTCACCTTAGGAGGTCAAGATAAAACCCAGTGTGTGACATGCGACGTATGAATTTGAATTTATTTCCATTGTGCTAATGACATTTATCAATGCCTTGACAGAAGTAGCTGGCATTTTATATTAATGTGGCTCTGTCCTGAAAGTGACACTAGAATATCCAGACAAAAGCAGGAAATGGATGAGGAGAGAGCAACTCTGTGCTGAGTAGTGGTTCAGCGTGTGAAAACTTGTCCTCCTACTGCATAACTACGTAGTTGTAAATGTCCATTCAATGCAGATTCCTGGGGTAATAGGAGAGAGAGAGAATTCAGGCTTGGATTTGGGAAAAAATTACCATGATCCAAGATTTCCCCAGCACTGGATTTATGTGGATGGCTGGAAGAACTCTAATTTTTTTCTGGTCCATGATAAAGACACAGGGTCCTGGTGCTGGGCAGTCACAGCCAGAGCGGAGCAGCCACACGACACCAAAGGATACAGGAAATCTGCTCAGATAAAAATTAAAATTAGATGGGGGCATCAGTGTTGGAATGGAATGGGAGAGAAGAGGAAAAGGAGAGGAGAAGGAGAGGACTCAACAGGTGAAATAAATTGCTCTTCCCTCATCTCTGTTGTTTCCTCTAAAACAGAAATGCAACAAGGAATGGCTTCATCTCTTCATCCACAGAAGCCCAGAATAGTTTATGTTGGAAAGGACCTTAAAGCTCATCCTATTCCACTCCCTGTCATGGGCAGGGACACCTTCCACTATCCCAAACCCTGCCCAACCTGGCCTTGGACACTTCCAGGGATCCAGGGGCAGCCACAGCTTCTCTGGGTACCCTGTGTCAGGGCCTCTCCACCCTCACAGTAAAAAATGCACAGAAAAGCAAAACCAAAAAGAAAAAAAAAGAAAAAGGAAAGAAGAAAGAAAAAATTATATATTTCCTTATGACTTGAGATATCTGCAAGGTTGGAGACACTTCTGCACACTCCCAACACCAAAGTTTCCAAAAAAAAACCCCTTCCCATCTCCTCCTGTGGAAAAACCTGTGGAGTTCCACACCTTGCAGCTCCCCGTGGCCCAATCCATCAGTCCAGTCCCAAGCTGTAGTGGTGGGATGAATAAAACAGAATTGGAAAACAGCTACCAGAGGTTTCCATGAGTTTTTGCTGCTCTTGGCCTGCTTTTTTATTTTTGGCTGCCGCTTTTGCAGCTTTTGGAAACGGAATCATTCAGCCACTACGTGAACCTGCTTTTCCCTCCAACGGCAGCGAGGAGCTGACCCCTGTGCGTGTGCTTCAAAATTTAAAAGTTTATTGAGGTTGCAAACAGCTTAAATGTTATTGGGGCAATGTGGTGCATTGTGCTGACCAGATGGCTGCCTCAAACAAACGCCATCCCTTGTGCCACCAACCCTTCCAAACGGAGCGACACCGCTGTGGAGGTGGCCGAGCCCATCCTGTCCTCCCTGCCAGAAATGCCATTTTCCTCACAGGTTCCAATGCACAATCACTGCATTAATTGCTCTGGAGCACTGAGCCCCAAAACTTTTCTGCCAGCTGATCGCTGTCCACCCACCCTCAGAATTTCTCTCAGGCAACAAAAGGCTCGTTCCATCAGGAATTTTGTTAAAAGCTCTTGTGAAGGCACGGTTGGCTCGTTCTGACAGGAACCAGTTCTCAAAGCACCTCGATGAGGGTGGCTTCAGTCTGTACTTTGAGAACATTTAATGGCTTAAAATTAGAGGTTTAGGTTATCAGAAACAAATTGATCCCTGTGAGGGTGGGGAGGCCCTGGCACAGGTCTCCCAGAGAAGCTGTGGCTGCCCCTGGATCCCTGGAAGTGTCCAAGGCCAGGCTGGAGGGGCTTGGAGCAACCTGGGATAGTGGAAGTGATGAACTTTAAGGAGCCTTCAAACCCAACCTTTTCTGGGATTCTATGAACCACCATCAATCCCATTTTGCACACTCACAACAAACCTGAAGCACAATTTTTAAGAGAAAGAACAAGTTCTAGAACTTCTCTCTATGCTGAGGGATATTCATCTTACTATACAGATAATCCTATTTTCCAGGAAAAGGCTATGGAAGCAAGGACCAGGTCTCTCACCATGCAATATTCCCCTTGTATTACTCCTTTTTCCCCATTCTCCCAGAATAGGACCTCATTTGATGAACATTTTGTCTCCCTGTAAATATTTTCAAACTCTGCAATAAAAAATTCATTACAGAAGCGATTGAGATGTTTCGGGTAGTTTTGCTAAAAAGAGATAATTTGCACTTTTTTTTTTTTCAACTGTACACTTGAAAGGAACTGATGTGAAGTTAGTGCTATAATAAAAATGTAAATAAAATTCATTATAGTTCATAGATTTCCTGATATCATCTTTATTGATTCAATATTACTGAAACACGTAAAAAA
>VZTZ01022836.1:10489-35460 GCA_013400955.1 Drymodes brunneopygia | reverse complement strand
AATACATCAAAACACCTTTTTTTATCATCAAAAAAAAAAAATGGAAAACCCCTTCAGGAAAAAAAAAAAAAAAAAGATGACATTTACAATACATGAATTTTCTTACGTTTTCCACAAGTTACATAAAATTAAATGTATATAATTAATGTTCCACTGTTTATGAGCAGCACTGCTTTGCTCTTGCTGCACGTCTCAATGCCAGGATATAAAACAGACCCATCAGAGCCAATTTCCCTGCAGGATCACAACATTTTTTTTTTATGGTTTCTTGTAACCATCTAAATCTCACCACTTGAGGGGTGTTTGTCAATGAATCTTTTAGCTTAATTACAAGATGTGGTGCGTGCTCTGTGACCTGTGTGTGAGGCCAAGGAATATTTTATATCTGGCTGGAGCAAATGGAGCTCTTAGCAGTGAAATTCAGCATTCCGTGGGCTCTGACTGGAGCTGACAGATGTCAGAGATGGTTTGGAATTCTTGTTACATATTGGAATTTAGGGTGTAAGGCAGAGCTGGTAAAGTGCAGCTCAGATGGGGGGATTGGGATTTTTTTTGAGTATTTCCTCACATCCACGGGATCACTGAAAAATTTGGGAGGATTCTGCCGTGACCCCCTGCCTGAGCAGGGTCAGATCTGGGGTCCAACCCTGTTGCTGAGCACTTGATCCACTCATGTCCTTCAAACCTCCAGGGATGGAAACGGCATCTCTGGGAAAATTCCTAACCTGCTTGATACCCTCAAGGGGAGAAAGGTTCCGGGTTGAGTGCAGTGTGAAATTCCACCCTTCCAAGTTGTGGAACTCCACCTTTCCAGGCAGTGCTGGTTGTCCCTCATCCTCCTGCCTCACACAAAGTTCTGAGCAAAGGGAGGAACCCTCACCCTCCTGACCACATCCCTGCTCTGACCACCCAGGATCACAAAGGAGAATTGAATAGTTTAGGTTGGAAGGGACATTAAAATCCATCTCTAGGTTAGGGCAGGGACACTTTCCACTATCCCAGGTTGCTCCAAGCCCTGTCCAACCTGGCCTTGGACACTTCCAGAGATCCAGGGGCAGCCACAGCTTCTCTGGGTACCCTGTGCCAGGGCCTCCCCACCCTCATTATAAAAAAAGAGGATGCAGGAAGTTCTGCAAACACATTGGAAGTTCCCCCTGTGGCCTTCTCAGGTGACGCATAAAGGTATTTTTGCAGAAAAAGCCTCAAAGAGCCCTGCAGCTTCTATCACTTCTCACAGACGTTCCTGGGGTTACAACTTCGCCCATCCATTAACTGCTGCCCTCTCCAAGCCTGATCATCCAGCCAGGTTTGGGTGGATTGGTTTGTTTGGTTCCAGCTCCAGCTGAAAACACATCAGATCCTTCCTCGTCCTAGTACTTGCTAAATACTGACTCACATACTAAAGTCTGATAGGATAAAAAAATTTTAGGAAATTTCAGTGAGAAATTAAAACTTCAGCTTTTCTGTCTTTGTAAATAGAATAAGAAGCTTCTCCTGCCTGGATAAATTTAAGGGTCTGACTATGAACATTATAAACTCTAGTACTCTCTCTATGGGTTATATTAAATGTGAAAAGTGTGGTCCTGTGAGCACCAATTAAGCACAAGTTTGGAGACTGAGGAGTTGAATCCCAGTTCTATTTTTAACATGAATTGGTCATTGTGTGTGGTCAGTTGAGAAACCAATCTCTGAGCAGGCTCTGAGGACATCATCATGAAGTTATTTTGGTTGAAAAAGCCCTCCCAGCCCATGGAGTCCAAGCTGTGCCCAGTCCCCACCTTGTCCCCAGCCCAGAGCACTGAGTGCCACCTCCAGGGACACCTCCAGGGATGGGCACTCCAAGGCTCCCTGGGCAGCCCCTGCCAATGCTAAACCCCTCACTCATTAACACAGACACTGACTGAGAACAAAGTGTCACTTCTAGGTAGCCTGGCCATGGCCACCAGCACCATCCATGGTCACATCCCTGCTCCACAGCCTCGGCTTCCCTGGACAACACCAAACAAACCACCAAACAAAACTCCCCACTCTGGGATGGGCGGTGAAGAATCAGAACAGTTTTCTTCAGAATTATTCCAAATAAGCTCTGAAAGTCAAGAACAACACTCCCGCCACTGCTGAAACCTCAGCACAGCTGCAACACTTAACCCAGCCCTGTAATCAGCTCTGGGCACAACTGAAAGAGCCTGACACCAAACCCAGGCATAAACATTTTGCTTTTCTACAATGGATAAACAGGCATCTCTCTCTGTGCATTCCTCACTGCATCTTCAAGCCTTTGCCAACCTGATGACACAATTCTTAACTAAATATTTGCCAATTGCAGCTGTGGTAGTAAGTGGTGCTGCTTGGAAATTCTTTTAGCAAGAAGAAGAAAAACATCATTACAGCATTTTTATTTTTAGTAGCTTTTCTTTATATGAAAAAAAATCCCTTTAAGTGTATTAGATAGCGTGTTGTAATGAATAAGAACTTTAAAAATATATATCTACCAATAATTTTATATTTATTGCACTTAATTTAACAAATTATCGCACAAACCACATAGGCAGCAGTTTTGCTGTGAAATCATTATACTTAAATGAACTTTTGACAATGTATTAATTACAAGGACATGACCACATTTATTCTGCTGATCCGGTAATTACATGCATTAAAGAAATATTTATTCAGAAACCATGTAGTGTACTTCAGAACAGGCTTTTATTGCCAGGCTACATTCCTTGTATACAAACTGCCTCCTTGCCATTTATGAGCCCTTTTCAAACTTTCACAGAGGGCAGAAAGGGGGCCAGAAATGCTGAGTAAACTCCGGGCTGAAACTTTCTCTGCATGTTTGAAAGGACCAGGACTCTCCATCAGGCACAGAGCTCAGGCTGGATGGAGAGGTTGGGGCAAATCTTTATAGGTTTGTCCTGCCTGGCTTCATTGTGCTGTTTTATGGGGAAAAAAGTAGAAATAGGTTCAATAATTTGTATTCGATATGGCACAAATTATTTTTTGTTTTCTGGATATGAAACTCATGCAACACTATCATTGTGATCCTAAAAGTGCACAACATTTTCCTTGCTAGATATGAGGATATCCCTGATAATAAAGAGTTCTGCCACCATAACTTTCCTGAGCACTCAATATTCACAGGAGAAATGGAAAAGCCAAACAGACCTCCAGATTTTGTTTGCAGTTTGCGGTGCAGCCTTGGAGTTTCACTCAACATCAAAACTTGGGAATGACTAAAACGGGAAAACCAAAGACTGAACACCAAAGGTCTTATCTCCAAAACTTAATCCAATTCTCCTTCTTAGCCAGTGTCCATAAGCACTCAAACTTTCAATTACTTTTTTAATTAACTTTTAAGGTCATCCAGCTCTGTTGTATTTGACAGTCAATGCAAAAATTTGAAATATTCTGACTTGCATCACAGTTTTTCCATTAAGAAACAGAGAACATCTTCACAAAAGGAGAAGGTTTGTCTAAATAAAACCAACACACTTCTGTCCTTTCCTCTCAATGGATGTTTCATAATGCCAGGAAGCATTTCTGGAGCCCTCTAGTAATGAGCTGGTCTTGACTGTAAGCAACAGCCAAAGGTCAGAGCCACCTGATAAAAAACTCTGCATGTAGAAACAATCCAGTTTTGCTCTGAAGTTGTTCTTAATTCTTGTTCTATAAGCCAGGATTGTGTTTAGCATGTCATTGCTTTCTTCTTTTTTTTAATGAAAAATTATAATGTAACTGAGAAAAAGGTAAAATGTTGAATTCTGAATGAACAGCCTTAATTTTCATAACCACCCCAGCCAAAAGAAACAATTTGTCACAGAAGAAGGGATGTAACCCGTTCTAAGTTGTCTCCCATTATGAAAATACAAAGCAAAACACGAAGAGAAACAGGCACAGAAGCCCAAATATTCTTAAATGTGGGTTTAAGTTCATTCACGGTTTAAATCACTCAATTAATACAATTAAACCTTTCCTACCCACATGAAAAGTTTTATTTTTGGAAACTGGAAGTGTCCAAGGGAAAACTGGATGCGACAAAGGTGGGGTTTGGTCACAGATTGGACTCAATGACCTTGGAGGGCTTTTCCAGCCTCAATGATTTGTGACTCTCTGATTAGTTCATGCCACTTTTTCCTAGTTTTTAGATATTTAGAGTGGCTGCCACATACCTGGAATGACTGGAGAGGTACCTATGGATGAGGTCAGTCCTTGCTCCTCATCACTTTGCAAGAACATGACAAACTGGACACAAATTTTTCTCTCTCTCAAGAGGAACCAACAAAGTCGAACAGGCCCATGTTTGGTTTAAGGCCAACAGCAGCCCCTCAGACAGCAAAACCAAGTCATGGTGTGATTTCAGACCTTTTCACTGCTATAACAGCAATTTTGGGTACAGGATAACTGCAGCAAGGTGGAAGCTGCTAAAGGTTATGCAAATGAAGGGAATTAGAATTCTATCTCAATGTCATTACATGTGTCTACTTCGATGCACATTTTCTGCTATGTTTAAGTTAAACAAAACCCTAAATGACTGTGTAGTATGACATCTCATTAATATGTTTCTATTCACATCTGTGCCTTTAGTATTAAAAAAATAGGCTGTTCTAGTGATAAGAGATTAAGTCCTTTAATTAGAAACAAATGACAAATCACTGTTAACCCCATGCGACGCTTTCTCAAACTTCCATCAAATATTCCCCTTAAAACATTATTAAGCCCAAGTTCAGCAGATCTACTTCCTAGAAAGTGCCATTTAACAAAACCCAGGCAGGATGTTAATACTGAGGCTGAATTACAGGTTGCCAGAGCATTTCCTGCGAGGGGATTGACAGGGGATCATTTTGTTATGGGGCCACCTCCAGCGTGTTGTGACAACCACTCATTACACCTCTGAGCACAGCACTCAGCTGAGGGTTTCTGCAGGATGCAAATAGCTCCAAATGGGTTCAATTTAGAGGCAGCAGATAATGTATCATTCACTTCTTTAAGGTAGAAGCTTTTAATTTCCAAGGAAAAAGAAAGAGGAGTACATTTCAGGCTCCGGGAATAAAGATTTGCTTAACAAAGCCCGCCAAAAAAAAAGAATAATTAAAAAAAATAAATAAATGGAGAGTTGCAATAACTATTGTAAAAACAAAAAGCTTAACTTGCTTTTCCCACTTGTCTGGGAGCCCCACAGGCTGTGTTAGCCCAGCATCCCTATTTACTTAGGATGCCACACAACTGCTCATTTCAAATCTGTGCTCTGCAACTGGTGACAAATACCGGGGAGTAAGATTTCCTATTTGCATAGCAACCCTTTCATCTCCAGCAGTCCCAACAGATTTTGCCAAGTACCCACACAGAAGATCAAAATGGAGAGCAATAATTATTGACGACAACTAATTCATGGTACAGGCAGGGCAAGAGTTGAAAAAAATGAGGTTTACCAAAACAACAAAATAAGGAAGACAGAAAATGCCCAACCTGTTCAAAAATGGCCATTTTTAGGAATCACAGGAAAGAGTTTGCTAGTTCAAAACACAAACATAGCCCCAGGTATTGCAAGACTACACATTTTTAGAAGCGCTGACTATGTTGGAAACAAAGGCAAAACTCCAGGTATGTAACAAGCAACAGGTTCACAAAGGTTTTAATAAATCCTGTCCAGCTGTTATATTGTTCTTGCCTGGAAGCTCCAAACACAAAATTCAAACAGTGCCATAGCTGCTCAAAGCCCACTTCTTTAGGGTAAGATATTTTATATATAATATATATGTAATAACAGGACAGGTTTTTTGTTTAATGTTGATTTCTTTAAAAATTAAATAGGGATACCTACAGAAAGACAGATCAGTGGCAAATAAAAGCCATTTTCCACAACTACCTGCCCACCACAGCCTTTAGCCAGCACTCTATATGACTTGAAGGATTTCTCTGTGTGTTATTTAGGTTGAGTTTGAGGGGTTTTTTTTTCATCCACAACACTGATTTAACAAAAATGAAAGTCAACATCTGACCAAGCCAGCCAGAAAACATTTGTGTAGTAAAAAAAATGGCCCAAGATTCAAATCTGGATATTCTTCTGCAATCTTACTGTAAATACAGTGCAAAAGGGAGGAACTTGGTAATATATCATATTCTGTGATGCATTTGAGAGCTGGAAATTTGGTGTCGAGTGTATTTTTCTTTGTCTTCAAAGCAAAGGAAGGAGTATGCAAATGAAAAGCCAGAGCAAATTAAAGGTACTTTGTAATTGACATTTTAATTATCTTGTTTGGATATTATTCATTTTATTTATTCTCCTCAATGCAAACAATTCTGGACCGCTGTATAAATATTATCTCCGCTGGAAGCCGTCAGTACCTCCAATAAAAACCTACACTTGCTTGGCTACCAAATCCAATTAAACTTATTCTAAACACACTGTGCTCCTTGCAACAATGTATTTCTGAATAACACACAAAAGACTTTGGAAAGAGGGGACAGTTTAAAACCCGGCCAGAGAAAAGACGTAATTAGAGCTGTGTGGGCTTGGCAAAACCGTCCCGACAAACAAGCCCGAGGTTACTTTTGCCAAAGCCCTCCAGGCTCACTGAGGTTTCATTACAGTGAGGAGAGCTTAATTCTGGTGAGTATCAGATATAATAGGATGTAATCAAAGATAAAATAACATTAATTAAAAAAAAAATAAAAAGACAAATGGGAAAGAAGAAACTGAAGCCTCCTCAATGAGAGTTAAAATATGAGCCGTGTATTCGCTGGCTGTGCTACAAGTGGGTTCAGCCAGTGCAGGTTTGTTTGGGAAGGAGCAAACCTGAAGATGAATTAGGGGGATTATCACAAGCAATTTATTTGCTGGAAACTCTTTGTCAGTGTTTGGACTTTGCCCACAAACCTTACAGGGAGTTTTGTGTCTCCTGATCACCAGACACGCTCAGGACTTGCTCACGGGGCAGTCGGAGCGACTTGGGGTGGTTTCATCTTCAATGGGGGGTGAACAGCTCTAAAAGGGGGCATGTAAACAACTCCTCCAGCTTTGATTACCCTTGGACAAGAGGCCAGAGAATGTTTTTGAAGGGTTTCAAAAGATTTAGAGCTTCAGAGGGAAGCGCGAAACTCTTGGTGCTGGGGCACAGCAGATGAGGACCTTCCCATCCTCCCCCAAGCAGGAGCACTCCCAGCTGTGTGCAGGCAACGTCCCCAACACTGAGAAACATCCTTGGAAACTGGATTGTCCCTGGAAAAGCTGGATTCCAGCAATTATCCTTTAGAAATGTCCCAGCCTGGATCCTCACATCTGGTAAAAGCGCACACCTGGTCAAACCTGGACCCTTTATTTTGTTTGGTCCATGTTGCTAAATCAACCTCCCCAAAATGAAGCACAAGGTGCCACAGCTGATGTCCCCTGTCCCCAGATATGGGTGCACAGCTGTCCTGGTCCCGGTCTTGCTCCCACTGGTGTCCAGAGCAGAATGGTCCCTGTTTGGGAGCAGCCTCTGCACAAACCCACTGCCCTTAGCTCTGCCTCAGACCCTGCCCTGCTGGGATGGAACAGGATCAGCCATGGCAGCAGCTCTGCCACCTGAAAAAGGAGCATTTTCCAGCATCTGACAGGGCACAAAATCAGCTCTAGGAGCTGTTACTGCCCCTCTGTCCTGCCTTTATTACCAGGAGCTCTGAAATGCTGCACTAGGCCAGCAATCCCTGAACACACCCACAGGTAAAACCCTGTCACACACCCATCCCTTGCACACAAATTCTCCATTAAATCAATTTCATTTCTCAGGGAACAGACTTTGCCCACATCAACTGTTAGCCAGAAACAACCAAAATCCTCCAGCCCAGTCTGCTAAAATTAGGCTTGAAACCCAATATTCTGAACATGAAACTGGAGCTGGAAAGGTGGGATGTTCTCTCACACCTGCTCGTTTTGGTGGGTGCTGTGTGAAACCCATCAAGAGTGCACGGGAAACATCACACCCCTTCCTAAATATAGACCTGGGAACCTAAATCTAGCTCAGGTTTGGCTTAGGCTTCATTTGGAAATGAAAGAGCCAAACCAGTTGTTAAACCACAACCTCAGTAAGCTGGGGGGGGAAAAAGGGGAAAAAAGAAAAAAAACATTAGAATCCTGCATGACGCTGTTGTAGGAATCAGGAAATGAGGAATCACTGGATTTATAGCAATTTCCTTGATTTATTCCATTTTATTTCCTCACTGGAGGAAGGATCAAGCAGCCACTGGTGTGAAGGAGTGACCAGTGCCAGCCCTGGTCACACTGGATGAAAAACTGGTGAGGAAAGATGGCCCTGGGACTTCCATCCTCCCAAAAACCAGCAGGAAAAGCAGGTCTGAGGCCATGCCAGCACCAAGGTTTGCCCAAAATGTGATCCTTACACACATTCCTGTGGGACACAGGAATTGCTTCCAACCCTTCAGAGCCCACAGGATATTTTGTCATTAGGGACGTGTCAGAAAGGCACAGTGTGATCTCAGTAATCACTGTGGACAGCCATAATAATAATAATAATAAGATATTTTCATCTTCAAAGCACTTTTAAAGTATTTGCTAGGAGATCTCCCCAGCTGCTGGTTAAAGAAGACAATAATTATAACCCAGTCCTGGGGGAACTCACGATGCCATTCCAGTCAAATTCCAGGCCACATTGGTGCCATTTCACATTTCCATTGCCAGGCTCCATGGAAACACCTGGTTCTTCCCATCACACCAAAAAAAAAAGTGCAAGAATCAACATTTTGGTGCTCTCAGATCTCCCCTCACCCTCCATCCCTGTAGGAAACACTGCACTGGGAAAAGTGTCATCATTTGGGGGATCCGAGGAAAATTCAAGAACATCATTTTGGATTTTTAATTTCTTTTTTTTTTAAATTTGAATTAGGATTTGCAATATGCCAGAACTTCTTTTCCCATGGGAAAGGACCCAAGTGGAATGTTCAACTGAAATTAGATGCATAAACTACCCCTCACCACCTCTTTACCTCTCATCCATGAGCACCTTCTGCTCGTGGAGGGAAATTTGCAAATTAGAGTCATCACCTCCCAGTGAATGCATTTTAAATTTTATTGTAACAGCTCTGCACAACACTAGCCTTCCCTTTAAAGTTAATTAATAATTTAGGGTTTACAAACTCCTTTATTTGCCTATCTAAAAACCATTTTTAGGGAAACCACTGAAAATCTGGACAAACCCTCCACCTTCAAGGAATGCAAGGATCTCTCCCAAGCGTTCTGTGCCAAAGGTTGACAAATTGCTGTTAGCGCACATATTCCTGTACAAAAAGGTCAGTTTCAGTCCTAGACACTATTTTTTCGGACCTGAATCTTAAACCTCTTCAATTCAGATGAAGTATCTCCCTAGAAGCCAAGTCTCCAACAGGTAGATCACTCCCAACCATCACCTTCCCCATCTCTGATGTGGCTCCACCACCTCCCCTCAGAGTTCAGATCCAATCCTGGCACATAAAATAACCTGACTTTTTTAAAAAAATATATCATTTCATTCATATTAATAAATAAAATTGTTCAAATAACTCAGGTTCTGGAGACACTTTCCTTTTGTGGAAGGTTGTAGTCCAAAGCCACAGCCTGATAAGAACCTGAAATCCCAGGGGGGGAACTCTATTTAACCCCCAGTTCAACTTCTAATGAAAGGAAACACAGAAATGTAGCTATAATTCAAGATATCGTATGGAAGTCTGTTCAAAGTTTTTTTCAAAAATATAAATTACAAGAGATTATTGATTTTTAAAAAGCTTACTTCAACAATCAGCTTTCTATCTCATTCTGTTTCACTCTCTCTCGTTTATTCATTTCCTTATGTAAAAGAATTTAACCAAAGGAAACTAGCATTTTAATTCAATTTCTCCTATAAAATATATAATTTTATTTTGTCATAATGGCTGCTTTTATTTCCAGAGTCAGATTTTATTTAAATTTCAGTCCATTAGGAACAAAACTTGCCATTTTCTGATAAACAAAATCAGCAGGGAAGCCTCTTCAAACTAGGAATGTATTTTCTATCAACCTTTGTTCTGGCTGGTCTAAATGACAGGTATATTCCACTTCTCCTGCGTTCAGTTTTAAAGATTCTATGGGGAGAAGGGCGAATAAAGAGACTGACATTTTTAACAACAAAACTAGCAATCAGAAAAGCAGCCCAATGACAGGCATGTGGAAGAAATGGGGGGGAAAAAAAAATAAAAAAAAAAATCTAATCCATCGCTTCGGACCACCAAAGAGGACTAATACGAGTCATTAACAGAAAACCGTTAATTTTCCTCCCTGTGACTGTTGTTTGTAGAAGTGCTCAAACCTTTGAGGTTCAGTTATTTAACTGTTTCTTGGGAGGCTGGAAAAGAGACGCCAAGGAATTCTTTAAAAGGAAAAGAAGGCAAAAAAAAAATCCCACCCTGAAATAAATGTAGATGTGGAGTTTGCTAGAAAGGCTACGGATTATTGCTTAAAGCCAAAAATCCGATGGGGAGACGACAGCGTTCCCAACAGAAAACAACATCCTGCCATGTTGTGTTTTAGTCCCACCACCATGGCCAAAGACAGAATCCTCCCAAAGTGTGGAAATTTAGATCCCTGGCCCAATCCAGGTGCTAGTTTTCCCTCAGAATTCCCTTCCAGTTTGGTGTTTCGCTCAGAAGGAGGTGAGAATCTCAAGGCCATAAGCGCATGTAAACCCGATCTCTCCAACACAAGAGCTTGGACATCAACATTAAAATGTTTATTGGGTCCATGGCATTCCTCAGTCAAGCCTCGGGCCACACAACTGCTGTAGGGGACTTTTGAAAATTGTTTTTCTCACAACATGGCACAGAGTGACCCTCTGAACACAAAGGAACAGCGAACACCGTGAATGGAAGAGTGACACCAGTGCTTTAATGCCCAGATTGGATTTGGAAGATGTTTCCAAGACTTTTGCTGAAGAGCAAAGGCCCAATCCCATGGAGGGAATGCTGGATGCTGCACCCTGGGGTCCAGAATTCCCATTCCACAGTGAATCCAAACCAGCCTGGAGCAGTGACTCAACTGACACTGGATGGTTCCACAGCAAGGGCTGAGCAAAGAAACCCCACTTCTAGCAAAAATTCCCACTCTTGCTTAAAGACTGCAGTTCTAAAGTCTTAAATCCAGTGTTGGGGAAGTAAATAATTTAGGTTCATTTTCAGCAGATCTACAAAGTTGGATGCTGCAGGCAGGACGAGCACTTTGGGGCAGCAACACAGAGCCTTAAAATCATTTAGGTTGGAAAAGACCCTTAAGATCATTGAGCCCAAGCACATTTTCACAGAATCTTTAAGACTGAAAGACCTCTAAGATCACTGAGTTTAACCATGATTTCACAGAATCTTCAGTGCTGGAAAAGACCCTTAAGATAATTGAGCCCAACCATAATTTCACAGAATCATTAAGGCTGGAAAAGACCTCTAAGATCATTCAGTTTAACCATGATTTCACAGAATCTTTAAGGCTGGAAATGGCCTCTAAGATAATTGAGCCCAACCACATTTTCATAGAATCTTTACTGCTGAAAAAGACCTCTAAGATCATTCAGTTTAACCATGATTTGGAAGTGGTGAACTGTTGCAGGAGCCAAGGAGAGCAGCAATTTGCAGGTATTTTGGAAATATCTAAAATCTTTCCAGACCTCCAAGCAATGCTCCTCCTGGGAAATATTAACAGTTAAAATTACAGATTGTGCCTGTGGTCTCTAAGCCAGTTTCCTTCAGGGTTTGGGAAGTGTTTGAGCCCCTCTGCAGGGCATCACTCCACGTTTTCACCATGGGAAGGGAGAAAGGCAGCTGGATAAATCTACACCACACTCAGCACCTGGAGCACTCCTGGAATCCCAGGTCTGGCTGAGTGGGGGCTCTTTTGGTAGCTCCTGGAACATTTTCTAAAATCTCTTCTCCAGCGCTGACCTTTCTGGTTGAAAAAGTCCAGATTCCTCTGAGCTCTGTTTTGTTTGTTACTAATTCTGACATGAGGATTCGCAGGGTATTCCAAAAAGGGGAGTAAAACGAAGGAGTTATTGCAGCCCTAAGAGTCTTAAAGGATTATTTCCTTGTAAAATACAAATGACAGTTTTCCTGTAATGTTTCTCCTCCATAATGCACACGTTAATCCGTAATTTCCTCTGCCAGATGCGGTGTAATCCTCCTCCTGCAGACACCACAGCACAACTGCCGTGGAGAAAACAGCAGCAAGAGGGGTTCAACCTTTCTAAGATGGTAAAAAGCAACTTCACCAACCAAATTTTGGGGTTCTCCTTGCAGGCAGGGACCCAACCTGATACAGAAAGATGCAGCTCTGCACTTAGAGCTCAATTTTCTCTTAAAAAATAGCAAAACTGGTACCTGATTTCAACCAAACTCCTTCTTTAAGGTGTGATAAGAGTCACCCCAAAGGCTGTTTTGCCACAAATCCTAAATCAATGTACAGAAATTCCCACAAATGGGTCACAACCCACTCATTCAGCAGTTTCTTTGTTGCCACTTCTTCAGGATTCCTCGTGCAAAGAGGAATTTTTTTAATCTTATGCTGGTTCAGAAAATTAGTTTAGAAACATCTTGACAGTCTTTAAGTAAAAAAGCAAATCCAACGTGTTTAGGGACAAATCTACCACTCCCCATTAATAAGTAAATAAAGGATCTGGATGGATTTGTAGAAAGGAGAGAGAAGAGGCTACAAAAAACCACAAAATTCCTTTTTCAATGCCTTGTGGGCTGCTTTCATTAAGCTTCTGTAGTTGATTGGGTATTATTTCCTCAAAATTATTATTCCTCAGCCCCTGTGATGAGTTGAGTTCCTCTCCCAGCTATGACAGAAGGGATAATTACCTTCCTCATTAGTTCTACCTCCAGCACGAGTGCCAATTAATCTGGTGATGATACAGAGAGTGGGAACAGTTTGGGGGATAAGAACATGAACCTCTTGAGCTGGGATGGGGTTTCCCACATCCTCCCTGTGCAGTTCTTCCAGTGGTTCTGATCCTTTTCAGTGATACTGAGAAAGAATTAAATCTCACCTGCCTTTCCTAAACATTTCCAGAGAGATTCAGCAGTGACACTTGAAATTCTGCTTTCTCCTGCTCCAGCTTCTTTCCCTCCCTCCACAGCTTTGTAAATGAATTGGTCAGCAAACACTGAGTGATAACAGAGCCAAGCACTGCAAAGTTCATAAAAGTTATCCAGGTGTCTGTATCCACTTAGGTAAGCAGCTAATTATTTAACATCATAATTTAGGCCACATTTCAGTGCCATCCAAGCACCAAGTCCAGCAGTTCCTGTCCCATCTCTCCTTCCACAGCACTCCAGAAACTGCAGAAAGAAACCCTGGCTGTATTTTGATTTATTCAGTCTTTGGAACCCCAGCTGAGGGGGAGACCAGAGAGGCACTCAGATTTGAGATTTAATTCATTAAGGAACGTGAAATAGTTACAAGAGCAGTAATGTGGTATCAAACCCACACTCAGCATCTCCCTCTCCCCCAAATGTGGGACTGGCAGGACCCCACAGATCTGGGGACAAAGCCAGGGAGGTCTGGACAGGAAATTATTGCATTTCATACATCCAGCAGCTGAAGGTGATGCAAATAATGCAGTTTTGTGCTAACAGTTATTTATAGTTATCCAAGAGATCCTGGAGATTCATCTTCACAAAACACGCTCAAGCAACTCACACTGCAAAATCCTCATCTCGAGTAATTAAAGCAATGCCAGGACACTGCATTGTCTGAAGCACGAAATTCCACAGTTCTCCAAGATTAATGTCCCACTCCTGGAACTTGGTTGTTCTTGGCTTAAGTATTCAACATAATGCTGCTCATTACAGGGAGCAGTGACATCTCTATCCAAGGGGGAAATACGGTTCAAGTCAGCTTTCGTGTTTAAATATTAGTAGTAAATTCAAATTCAATTTCACATGATCAGTGTATGTGACACTAACTACATCAAGGTAGACTTGGGGATTTCTCAGCTCCGTATTGAAGAGAATTACATGACTGAAAACTAATTAGGGAAGCACATAAAGTGAATTTATTTAGTATTCTCTTGTATGTAGTTAACTTAAAGTAATGTATCAAATTTCCCACAGAAAAAAAAAAAAAAAAAAACGTGGCTACACAACGCCGAACAAAATGCATCAGAAATCAGATCTAGCAAATTATCCTTATTTTTTCTCCTCTTTTAAAACCGAAAATGTTTAAGCTGTAATGAAAAAATTATAATAGAAGGGATTTTTCCTCTGGAGAAGAGGAGTGCTTTGGTTCTGTGTGAGTTAGAAACAGCTGCCAAGGAAGAAGAAAGAGCAGTCAGATGTTATTTGTCTCTCTGACCAAACAGCACCTGAATTTTGCTTCCTGAGGCTCCGGGGTGCATTTCTGGCAGCAGTGCCCTGCCCAGAGCAGGAGCAGAGCCCGGCAGCTGCTCTGCAGGCAGAACTGCGGCCCTGGCATCCACAGGGAGCAGGATTGTTCCAGGACTGCTCAAAACAGTCAAAAACCACTCCTAACCCTTTCCTCTCATCCCTCACACGCTTTCCTGGTTATAGAAAGCTTCAGAATGAATCCAGCTCCCCCAGCTTCTCCTTCTCCCTGCACTGTCACACTCAGACTCTCCATCTTCTCCCTCTCCTCTCCTTAAACATCTCCCACAGACTCCTCCTCCTCCTCTGATCCCTCCACCCACCAGCTCTCCTGCCTGGGTGGCACTGGTGACAACATTCTACTTCCAAACACTCCATAAATGTTTTACCAGGCTTTTGCTGCGTGTTATAAATGATAAATAATGACAATAGATGTCTTATCAAGTATTTATCTCCCATTGTGGGGCCCTGAGCAGAGCATTAAGTCTAAGTGCTGGTGAGGCTGGGTATTAACAAAGCCATTTGTGATAAATGGAGCGGCCCTGGCGGGTCACTGACACTCTGACAAGCTTTCCATAGGCATTTTTTCCCCTGTAATGTTTTTGCTCTTTTGTTTTTACCACCCAATTTGAAGTAATTGCTAATCCCAAGAACAATAATAAAATGTGTTATTAATTGGGAATAAACAAATAAAGCTGAGCCTCCTGAAGGCACTGAAATAAGAGGGTGACGTGGCTGCAGTGACAAAGGGATCCATTCCTTTCACTACCTGCTGTCCTAAAAAGTAGAATAAATAACAATATTCCAGAGTTGTATGATGAATTATTGATGAATGATTGGTGATTAAGATCAAAGAGACCTTGAGGAACACACATCCAAAAAATCTCTGCCCTGGAACCAGGTAGTTCCTTCAGCTTCAGCCTGAGTTTGTGGTTCTCTCCTTAGGGCAAAGCTCTTTTTGCACCACAATATCTCAAATAACAATAATATCTCAAATAAGAACTTCACTGAGCTCTGCTTGATGACACATTCCAGTGGCATTTGTGGCTAAAAGCTGCCTTTTATTTCCCTATTTATCCTCCTGTGCACAAGGACACAGGAAATAGAACACTGAACTCATCTTTTGGGTGGGAAACCTCCAACTCGCAGCCATTGCCTCCTGCATCGAGGCAACATCGGCCCAAATTTGAGTTCTGCCTGTAAATTCAGCATTCAGGTTCAGTTATTGACCCAGCCCAGGCCAGCTTTAACACAAGGGAGCAAAAAGGGATCTCCAGAGCTGGGAGGAGGAGAGGAAACCTCCTCCAGGGGTGCCCTCGGAGCTGGAGCTCTGCCTTCCCAACACCACGAGTCAGATCAGGCAAATCCTCTCCCGGGGGATGATCTATTTTTGACTCAGGCACGCTCAAGGAGGACTAAAGTGATGAGCAAACAGATTTTTGAGGATGCAGTTTTAAGCTGTGTTGACTGTGGACCATCCTCTGGCGTCGGGAGAGGGATTTGCCCACAGTTGGGAAGTCAAACTCTGCTCCTGCCAGCCCAGGAATGTCCTTCAGGGCCTTTGTGTCTCAGAAGTTGGGCTTCCTTACTCAAGGAGCTCATTTCTTGAGGGACAGAAGGCTGAAACTTGGAAAAAATAAACCAGGAGAACTTTCCATCTTTTTCTCTACATTAATTTTTGCAAAATGGATTGCTGCTAAATGCCCGGGATTTTTCCAAAAATGGGACACCATCAGTCTTAGGTGACCACTTCTGGTACATGATGCAGTCATACAATCACTAGATACAATAAAAATAGCAAAATTTAAAGTTAAATAGAAAAAACTGATAGCCAAAAATAAGCAGGGAACAAAACAGGGAACTTTGATTAAAAAATCAAAACAAACTCCTGATTTTAATAGAAACATTTAGCAAATCTCTCAAAGGTCAGCTCAGCAGCTCATTGCTTATCTGGTCACTTAAATGTATAAAGTTTGTGCATTATATAAACAAAATCAAAAGGACTTAATTTTCTTTCTAGCACTGGAAACGTGCATGAGGGATTTTTTTGGTTTCCCTCACATATTAATTTTTATGGGGTTAATATATGTGAAATAATATTCGACCATTACTTTTTCTTTAAGCATGGGAAAAAATTTGCAAGGATTTGGGCTTTTTTTTTTTTTTTTTCATTTTTTCCTTTTACATTCCTAGTCAGTGTCTTAGATATGAAAGAGAAACACAAATTTTCTGCCATTNTATGTGAAATAATATTCGACCATTGCTTTTTCTTTAAGCATGGAAAAATTTTTGCAAGGATTTGGGGTTTTTATTATTTTAATTTTTTTCTTTTAAATTCATAGTCTGTGTCTTGGATATGAAAGAGCAACACAAATTTTCTGCCGTGAAAAACATTTTTGGGCATGTGATGGGATTGTTGGGATGTCTGTGCAGGGCCAGGAGCTGGACTTCCATGATCCTTGAGGTCCCTTCCAGTTCAGGATATTCTGTGATTCTCTACTTTTAGTTTTAAACAAAGCAGTCAAATCCTAAAAATTTTAGGTTCCCAAAGCCTTTCGGATGTGGATCTCACCCACAAGTGATGGTTCCGTGTACAAAGTTTCAGAAGGGAAAGGAAGGAAAGTTTCCTGCATCCCAAACCCTTCAAAGCCAAAGCCCAAGCTCTGCTGTGAAGGCTCCTTTTTTTCCTCCTGTAAAACCAATTTAAATTAAAAATAATTGTTTCAAAATGTCTTCATGAAGGTGTTTTGTATGCCAACCGATTCAGCATTGAATTTGTCGGTAGAAACAACAGATTTAGGGATAAAAAAAACTGTCTCAGCTTCAAAATCATCCCTTCCACATAAGCACAGACAGAGGGGAGATGATGTTGGACCCTATTTTTCATGGCAAAGCCTAATAAAAATAAATAAGCCCAACCACAGAAACCAATCCCAAATATCAGAACTCATTTCTAATTTTTCTATTTGATTGTGGCTCGAATATTCACCCAGCTCAAGCACTGGGTGAAAACATAAAAATACTTTTTACATCATATTTTATCCAGTCATTCTTCTGCTGCCCAAACTCTCAAGATGAGGAACCAAAGTCTGGAAAACATGATCAGTATGAAAGTGATGCTGAGTGAGCTGGGTGAAGCCAAGGGGAAGGATCAGCAGTGATGAGTTTGTACAGAGATGGGTGGTAGCTGCTCCATGTGTCCACTTCAAAAAGGATAAATAGGAACAGGCTGGAACTGCTGAGGAGGAGATTTTGATTAGACATTAACAAAAAAAAAAAATAGAGATTGTGGAAACTCCATCAGTGGAGATGTAAAGAGCCAAGACAAGGATGTGTCATGAAGGATTTGGGCACAGCTGATCCTGCCTTCCAGCCCTGTTTTCTGTAATATCTCTGCTTTTCCCTCTCTACTTGCACTGGGAATTCAGATTTTGTTCTTACAGTGTGAGAATATTTCCCTATTTTTACTTCACCTGTAAATGAAACAGTTCAATACTCCTATTTTTCACTTTTTGTTTTCCTGAAACCAGAAATCCCTAAGTATTTTAAAACAAGTACAGTCTTCAGGAATGCAAAATAATGATTGCTCTTTACGCCTATTTTCATTTAACAAATAGCACACATTAAAGTGAACATTTCTTAATGTGACACACATAAAAACTGGATGAAAACTGAATAGAATGAGTTAAATGACACCAAAATACAAAACCAAACTGGCACCAGGCATCTCAATACCTGAAGAGTGAACTTTTCCCTCCTCTGATATTTCAGATTTACAAAAAAATCTTTCTAAGGAGCATTCCCGCTGTTGTGATTTAAACCAAAGATTAAAATGAAGATGAGAAGATGTAGGTGAAGGGGTTTTGGTCAAAGGACAAACAACTCTTAATCCCCATAAAGATGAAATTTAGAATTATCTCCAGGATCTGTTGCTTTCCATCAGAGCGGTCTGGGAAGGAAGAGACAAGAGGAACTGCAATGCAAACTGAAAACCACCCAGGAAATTTTCCTGAGTTCTGAAATAGTTGGAACAAAATTCTGGGGGCATTGCTAGAAATAGAAATGCCCAGTGCTCAAGTACAGCAAAAGAAAGCAAATATCCCTGCTGCAGCAAAAGCAAAAATAGGCCTGGAGCTTGCAAAGCCTCCCATCATCATTGCTTTGACCTTGTCCCTCTTGCCCGTGTGAGTTCTGTGTCCCTGCAATCCTCCCAAAGCGTTGGCACCAGCAGGAATCAATTAATTCATTAATTAATTAATTCAGTGCAACCCTCTTTCAGCCCAGGCTCTCCATCCTTCTTTCCCAGCCTTCCCAAAGCCTGACTTTCTTTCTCTCTTTCTTTCTTTCTTCCAGATTTTTTCCTGCTCGCCCAACATATTCCATTTTTCACCAAGTGCTGACCATTATTTCCTTCCTAGTCTTTCCCACTCAATAATTTTTTTAAATTCTAGGCGTTTTTTTCTATGCAGGCCATTATATTTAGATTTCCTCTGTTATTTCTATATACACGCACACCATAAAATCAATCCTCATTCCACCTTCCTCAAACCAGCCTCCTTCTGCAAAAACTCCAATCTACTGCAATTTTTATCAAGAAATTGAGGCAATTTCTTCTATTTTTTTGTAACATGCTCAACAACAAAAGTTACACATTAAAACTGATTAAATAAATCAAAATCTGATGGATAAATCAGGAAAAATGTCTCAGGTTTTGGTTTTAACCCCTTCTTTTACTCCCCATTGCAACCCTTGATTCAGGAACTGCTTCTTGGAGCCCACTACCAGTGGGATGTAAAATTCTATGGATTGAGCTGAAGTTTAGAAAAAGTTAAGATGCTAATTTGGTCCCTAATCACCTAACACAAAAATCCCAGTGTTTTGTAATGCCATCATACATAATCATAAGGCAGAATGGGATGCCATCTGTTTTGCCCCATTTCCTTTTGTCTTATTAATCAGAACTTATTTCTGTATCTCACCTTTCCCACTCTGGGTAGATAATTCAATACATGAGGCCCCCTTTTTTTTTATATTCAGGATTTATCTGACCCTCAGGTTTTCCCAATTCTATCAGCTCACCAATAAAGTCAGCATGAAATTAGTTCTCCTTACTTGTATTCTTTTAGATGTGATTAATTAGTAAATAATGCCAACAACCCACAAAAAAAATCCAGTTATTGTGTAATAATACTTCAACCACAAAAGTAAAAACAAACATTTTTTTTACATTCTTTTCTTCTTCAAAAATGTTAAGGAACAAAATTATTCTAATGAGAAAAATTAATTTAACATGTGCAGCACCTCTTGCATTCACTGTGAATGTTGCTTTTTTTCAACCTCTCACAGTAACAAATATTCCAGATCCTGAATGTTTCTGGGAAGGAAAATACCCTGATTTCAGTGTTGTTAGGATATCTGGGACGACCAACCAAGACCTTTTCCCTCAGCTCCCATCAGAACCCTCTTGATGCCCAAATCCCTCAAACATCTCAATCCTTTTTAGGAGATGGGGGCTGACTGTTAATATGAAAAATACCCAATATTTTCCACATAATATTGAAATAATATTTAGGTTTCTAAAGGAAACTGCTGCTCCAGCCTGAAAAAAAATAAACTTATTTATTATAAATCTATTTCTGTGGATTGTTCCCCCACCCACAAACAGGAACATCCCTCCCAGCACAAACTCCTCGGGGTTCAAACCGTGCCTGCATCAAGATTGGAAATTACTGAGCACGCCGCAGCATTTCCCCAAAACAAAATAATAATCTGCAGGCTGCAGAATGTGCTTCTCCAGCATAAAGCATCTGCTTTCACACTTCATTAGAAGTTTCTTTTTCTCTTATGGCTTCGTGGAGAACTTTTTACGTCCTATTTAGAGCCAGCAGTGAATTGGCATTTCCGAAGTCGTGGTTTGAACATTTCCCAAAAGCTGCAGAATCGTGGTGGCTTTAGGAACTTCAGCCCCTCTCTCCTGATTCTCCTGATGGAGTTTCACACATGGAATGGTCTCAGTAAATTTGTGGGGTTGTTTTTCAGTTTAGCTTTGTAACTATTTCCTTTCTATGCCCTTTTCAGGCTGCTCGGCTTTCTGTGCTGACTGAGCTGTGAATCCCTGGAGTTTCATCACTTCAGGCCTCCCTTCTCTCCTCTATTTAGGGGTAAAAAATGCAGGGAGTCACAGAATAATTTGGGTTGGAAGGGACCTTGATGCCCATCTAGTTCTAACCCTCCTCCAGAGCAGGGCTGTCCCTCACTTATCCATTCCCTCATGTAATTTCTATTAATTAATTGGGGTGGGGATTAATTCCAGGCTGGGAGTTTCACTGAAAGCATCCTAAGCACAGCCTCCTGCCCCAAAATCTCCTGCTTGACTCTTGGCAGAGGTGGAATTGATCTGAGTTTTCCCAACAAATTCCAGACAGCCTTTGCAAAAGTGCAGGTTTTAAACACAGCTCCTTGGAGTGTAAAATTCCCCCAAAGGCCTGGAAGGGCACCTGGGATGCTCAGCCACACCAGGAGATGCTGAGGACCTGGACCAATTTGGAATTGGCAGAAATTCCCTGAGCATCCCCAATCCAAACCCTGCTGTCCCAGGCCAGAGCCTCTCCCCACAAAAAAACCAAGGTGGGTGAATTCTTGCTCCTCAAGAAAGTTTAGAGAATGATTTTTGTCTTGGGTTTGCAGCACTGCCCCCCTTCCTGATGGAGCACAAACCACCCTTGAAGCTCTCTCTCTGAAAACCAGTCCCTTCTTCCAAAATAATCTGGATTTTCTACAAATTCCTCTTCCCTTTCCTTATTTATCATGTTCCCCCAGTTCTGGTGTGACCTGCAAGCATTAAAAGTTTTTTATTCCAGGCCATTACTCATTCCAAGGAAACGCGTGAGGCCATGGCTGGATCTCCATGAGATGCTCCTGAAAACATCCCCATTACTCTTTGCCTAAAAAATCAGTTTACCACTTTTAAATCTGCATAATAGGGGCCACAGTCATTTTTTAATGTCCTAATTTCTTTTATTGGAATGTCGTGCAGCACCAAGCCAAGGACAGGATTTTCAGTACTTTATGACAGCTCCATGAGCTTTGTCAGCCCCCTTAGCTCAGATCTTTGCTCCCAAAGCCTGAAATCTTGGAGCCAACTGGCCAAACTTGCCCTTAAATCTGTAATTTCATCTAAATTAATTCTATCTAAATTAAGATCTGTGATTTTTACCATGACCAGTGCCAAGACCCATTCCTTTTATGAAAGCTCAACCAATGTCTTAAACACAAATAAAATGGGCGATGACTAAATAGAAAAAGTTAGGATTCATCAAAATTCATCACAAGTCATATTTCTCAAAATAAGCCACATTCCTCAAAATTCAGGTGTGGGGTAAACTGTTGATTTGGGGTTTTTTTTCCCTTTTCATTGGGTTTGGTTTTTTTAAAAACACTCCTCTGGCAGAAACGATTCTCTTTTGGGAAATGATCCTTCCCTCAAGAAAATAATTTAAGCTCTTCTCTTACAACAAAACCACTCCCAGCCCATCTTTGAAAAGCATGTCTTCAAGTCAATAACTATTTCTGACTTAGTTAAAGAGCAAAAGGTCTGTTCTAGGTAGATTTTCTAATTCAGTCAGACACTTAAAGGTGAGATTTCTCCCTTCTAGGATTCTCTAAAGGGTTTAAGGGTTTAATTCAATTCAACAAGTCCCTGACTAGCAAGGAAAGCCTTTCTGTTGTGATTTATTGGCATTTCCTGCACCAGATCTCCCAATAAAAGCTGGAGTTGGGGACCTCAAACCAGGCAGTTTCTCCCAACCACAGCTTCCTAATTTTTCTTTTAATTCTTTCTATTATTAGTTACATATTAAACCTGCCCAGGACTCAGATGATGCTTTAAACCAGAGCTGCTGCAGCCTGAAATTCTGGTGCTGGCGAATATTCCCTGTGGAATGGGATGGCTCCATGGCAAGGGCACTTGGGAACAGTTAAAATTTCCATTCTTCTGTGCATTTAAAGGGCTTTATTTGATTTAATGAGCTCCAGCTTCCAGTCTTTGAGAGCTGCACATCGGTTTTTGGTGTGGTGCATGGTTTACAGGACAACTTAAATCCATTCATACATATGTTTATGGATATTAAATATATATGTGTGTATATGCAACTAGAACAGCTTTGTGTGCCAGTTTCCACAGTTATTCTATTTTTTTCCCCTATTTTTCTATATTTTTCTCAATTAAGGAAAAAAAATTAAATATATATGTGTGTATATGCAAATATAACAGCTTTGTGTGCCAGTTTCCATAGTTATTCTACTTTTTCCCCTACTTTTCTATGAGTGTATTTTTCTCAATTAAGAAAAAAAAATTAATCACATTATAACTAAGAAAAGCAGATATTTTCACCTAAAATCTCCATGTCTGACACATTTTCAAGGCCACTCCAGGCTCAGAATTCCATAATTCTGCCCAATATTTGTGTGTGGCTCCTGGGCCTGAGTCAGTTCTCTCTCCTTGCTCAGCCAAGGATGGATCATTAGACTTGCAGCAATTAGATTTTATTTGAAATCAGCAAAATGAAAACTTCCCCCAGTCCCATTTACAACATTCTGGGAGAAAATAGGTACAAATTCCCCATCTCAGCCTCCCTTCTGCTCCATTGTCACACAAAATGGGCACCAAAAGCTACACAGAACTATGAAATGATTATGATTTATCTGGGTATTTTGTTCCTTTAATCTATTAGGCCAATTGTCCTAATTTAACTAAGTAATTCTGTTAATTTCACTTTGGGGTTAATCTTGCTTTAAGAACACTTTTTGCTGAACAGTGAGACCGTGCTCAGCTGGTGCATTTTCTTTTTCAGACCTGAATGTAACCTTTTCAAAAAAAAAAAAACCCAACCAAAAAACAACAAAAGTTTCAAGTACATCATGTGATCGATAGATACAAGTACCTTCATTTTTTAAATTAGTCCAAGGCTATTTTCCTTTTACTGTTGTATAAACAGGGAATCGAAGGGTAAAATAGTTAAAACTTAATGCTATAGTGCTAATGTGGCTTTTAAATCACGTCAGCAGCAATCACTGCATTATAATTAACAATTTATTGAACCAGCAATAAAATGAACATCACATTACTTCTTAAAGCAGCAGAATAAAATGGCTAATAAATAGCATAAGCCAGACAAATTGCAGAGTAATAGAAATTTTCTTAAGATTTATAGCACGCAGAAAGATGGATGTGCTATTAGTGGGAGCTCTGATACTTGACAAAAGTCTTTTTTGCAAAGACACAGTTCCCAGGCGTGTCAGAGTTCACAAGTCTGAGTGGTTTTACCCAAATTTCAGCTCGCTGCTATTACGGTGGAAAACGCTCATTTCGAGGCTTTGTGACTGCAAGCGCCGCGCGCATTTGCCAACATCCAAACTGCTGCTGCCAAAAAGATACTCAAATATTTTATAAACTGTCAAATAACAAGTCTGCTCGCTTAATCTGAGCCTATTTTCTACTTCACAGGCAGGGGAAAACCTCCCGGGCCTGATCCTGGGAGGGCAAAACTTCCCTGGGATTTGGCGTTTCGGAGCTACTGCAAGTTTTTTTCCTTATGGAAAAGGTTGGGTTGGGTGTGGAGAGAGAGGGGGAAAAAGTCATTAGGGAGGAAACATGGATGGAGAGGAGCTGGGAGATTCCTTAAATCCCTCGTTTCTCCCAGGGCTGGGGTTACTGACAGCGGAACCGCGCGGCGCATTCGGAGTTCCTGCTGTTCCCTGTGTTGTGATGCCTCTTGTCACCGAGTCTCTCTCATGTTCTGGTTTCAGCCTAACAGATGCAGCTTTACACGACGTGTCACAACATGGAGCATCAACTGGAAGGAGTCTAAAAGAGATTTTTTTTCCTTTTTTTTTTCCTTTTTTTTTTTCCCATTTTTTTTTAGGAAAAAAAAAAAAAAAAAAACAAAAACCCCTTACTCTGCTTTCCACTGGAAAGTGTGGTGAGGGAGTTTGCCGTGCAGAGTTTCCTTCCTCAACTGGAAGGAGTCTAAAATAGATTTTTTTCTCTTTTTTTTCCCCCATTTTTCCTTGAAAAGAAAAATAAGACAAAAAACCCTTACTCTGCTTTTCAATGGAAAGTGTGGTGAGGGAGTTTGCCGTGCAGAGTTTCCTTCCTTGTGAGGAAAAGACTTCTACTCTTTAATTTCAAATTGAGATCTATCCAGCGACTTCCTCATGTTCAGATTTCAGATCTGACATACAAACCTTGACGTGAAAAAGGAATTAATCCCAGCAGTAATGAGCTGTTAGACAACGGGGGCTGATGAGAACATGCACATCTTTAATAATGCAGCACCTCGAAGATAAATTACCACTCACTGACTGCTTGAAGGTGTTGTTGGTTACGTGGTGAGATTGTTATTCTATCATTTTTCCAAAAAGAAAAAAAAAAAAAGGGCTAATTTCCTAAGGATTCCAGCAGGGAATTCCACTGGGAACATCCTCAGCCTGTTCTCTGGGACACTCCAGGGGGAAGTTGAGCACACAAGAGAGGGAATTCTTGGATTTCCATCTACATGGTCAGATTGTCATTTTATCATTTTCCAGAAAAAAAA